>PQWD01007884.1:0-76718 GCA_019425675.1 Leucinodes orbonalis | reverse complement strand
TAACGCTCCGCGCGCTCCCGCAGAGACCATTCTGCACCTCGCAGTCGCCTCTAACGGTTGTTCAAGTGCCAGGTAAGCCGTGGCCACTCATAATTCTAATCTACCGTCGAAACACTTTCGTATCTACAGATGTCGGCCCATGTCACTCCTCCGATCGGTTAAAGTTTGATGTGAGACAACTTATCCAATTTGAGATGTGAAAGATAACGTCAAGTGGTGCATTATCCCTTATCAGTGATATTGTTGAAGAAAGGTGTTACATTTGATCAACGTTTGCTAAGGTAACCGGTAGCGCCGGCTAGGGTAACTTTCCCTCCGAAAACTTTTGAAGCTATTCCCGAAGGGCGGGAAGCGTAAGCCCGCGTGCGTGGTGCGTGCGGCGCATCGATCGGTCCGACCCTCGCCCTTACCACTCCCGGCTCCGATACATTCATTTGGACAAAATATCATTCCATTAGTATTCTCCATTCCCTTTTTATTTGCAGTAGTTTTACGTGATTTAGTGCATGTATTAGCGGTTAGTTACATATAAATTTTATATTTGTGAAAATGGGAGGCTGTGCAACGAAAGAAAACAAGGAAAATAAACCGGCAGAGGATGCCGACGGGTGCGTATTGTCTCCAGCCGGCATTTATGTCTTTAGATGAATACAATTAAAGTGGTTCTTCGAGTTTACTTAACCATTCGTAAAATCATGTTCTGGTTATCATATGTTTTCATTCAGAAAGTTATAAATAAAATAGTTACTGTTGTTTGACAAGAAAAATTAACTTCGCAAATAAACATATCTATTGTGAAATGTTTTTGCCAAGAACTCCATTAGGGCAAAACTTTAGAGCTTTAAATGTATATGTTCGCGATGTTTTTTATTAAATTTATGTAATTGGGCGATGCCAGATAGAATGATGTGTGTGATTTTATACTTATTTTAGTATGACCATAAAAATTCTAAATTTATTTCAGGATGAAATCTTATAAGCATCACCTGATATTTTCATTGAATTGTAGTGTTAGTGCATTTTGGTAAAATATTGCTAAAAAAATTCCAATTGACAGTTCAATGAAGAATTTTGTATTCTTACCGGTACCTGCCAAGTAAAAACATGTTATCATATTCTATATCATTCGTGGAACGAACGATTAGTGGATACCGTAATCCGATGAAGTTTTATTATTGCAGCGCCTTCTCAAATACAAATTATTGGAATTAAGTAACAAGAAACTCGCGATAACACGTTCGTTCACTGTTCGCGAGTGGGAGGTACGGCTGCGCGCTGTGAAACGGCATCGGTGCGCAGTGAGCTGACACATCCGTTAGACTTGCGCGTGTCGGTCAAGGCGACCTCTGGCTAAATTACGTAATTCCACCACAAAATCAAGTGAATTCTTGGGTGTGTTCTTAAAACAATCTCCAGACAGTCAGTCCACATAACTTCTTCCTCACCTCTAGTTGTGAAACCTATCTACCCTAATAATTGATTCAGTGATTTGCCTGGAAAATTAACATGAATTATAAACTAAAAGTTACTATCCCAGTGGTCGTTTGCGGTGGCGCTGTGCTAGCATATTACCTCATCCGGAGGTTTGTAATTTAGTTGCATAATAATATATTGTTTAACATTTTTATTAAAAAAATTTGTTGGTATACCCTCATTTTTAATTTTATTGTTTTAAAAAGTGATGGTCGGTCTGAAAATTATAAGTTAAAAAATCTTAAAATAAATCTTTTTTATTATTTACTAGTTCGTCGTTACCACATCTCGATTCAGGAGATAATGGGTACGTCCCTACTTTTTTTTTTATTTAATGTCACTCAACCGCCGGGATTTTCTCCAGATTTCAAATTGTTTTTCTGTGCTTCATTGAGGAAATACTGATAATTTAAAAAATATGTGTACTCGAGCGACATGTGCAGCTTTGAAAGCGTTCGATCTATACTTTAGTTTTTAATTTAGTTATTTAGTTAAAATTATGTTGTGTAATGTATTGTTTTTTTCATATTTCAGGAAAGCCGCAGCAATGGTGGACGCCGCAACCCTTGAGAAATTGGAGGCTGGATTCAGCAAGCTCCAGGCTTCTGACTCCAAGTCGCTGCTGAAGAAGTACCTGACCAGAGAAGTGTTTGATGCTCTTAAGAACAAGAAGACCTCCTTTGGCTCCACACTCCTGGACTGCATCCAGTCGGGTAAGATAGTACTTTATTTTTAGAAATATATAGAACGTAATAGTTTGGAAATTAATGATGAAATAAGTAACTATTGGTAAGACAATTTAATTTCATCTGGTGCTGTGTTTACGCTGAAAGAAGCTTTTATTGATAATGTATTACTAAATTTATGTCACCTAAGTAAGCATCAACACCTAAGTAGGCAAATATCTTTACCAAATACTGGAACTTTCTACTGAGAAAGATCAAAGTACTTATCCGGAAACATTATCTATGGAGTTATCTATAAGTTGATAAATTTTATCAGATGTTATTTAAAATACATGCTGATAAGTTTTTCATAATTAATATGAAAGCAATATTTTTTATACAATTTAATGTTGATAGTTATATAACTTTGCAATATTTTTAAATCTATGCTTTGAAATGTTCAACTAATTGGAACATATTTTCAATCTTTCTTTTTAACATTACAGGTGTAGAGAACTTGGACTCTGGTGTTGGAATCTATGCCCCTGATGCTGAGGCATATGTAGTCTTTGCTGACCTCTTTGACCCCATCATTGAGGACTACCACAATGGTTTCAAGAAAACCGACAAGCACCCACCCAAGAACTGGGGTGATGTTGAGACCCTCGGAAACCTGGACCCTGCTGGCGAGTTTGTTGTCTCCACCCGTGTGCGCTGCGGACGTTCCATGGAGGGCTACCCCTTCAACCCCTGCTTAACTGAGGCCCAGTACAAGGAAATGGAAGACAAAGTTTCCTCCACCCTCTCCGGCCTCGAGGGTGAGCTTAAGGGTACATTCTACCCCCTCACTGGCATGTCCAAGGAGACCCAGCAGCAGCTGATTGACGACCACTTCCTCTTCAAGGAGGGTGACCGTTTCCTCCAGGCGGCCAACGCTTGCCGCTTCTGGCCCACTGGCCGCGGTATCTACCACAATGAGAACAAGACCTTCTTGGTGTGGTGCAACGAGGAGGATCACCTTCGCCTCATCTCCATGCAGATGGGCGGTGACCTGAAGCAGGTTTACAAGAGGCTGGTGAACGCTGTCAACGACATTGAGAAGAGGATTCCGTTCTCGCACAATGACCGTCTCGGTTTCCTGACCTTCTGCCCGACCAACTTGGGTACCACAGTGCGCGCGTCAGTGCACATCAAGCTGCCCAAGTTGGCTGCGGACAAGGCCAAGCTAGAGGAGGTGGCGTCGAAGTACCACTTGCAGGTGCGCGGCACCCGCGGCGAGCACACCGAGGCTGAGGGCGGCGTCTACGACATCTCCAACAAGCGCCGCATGGGGCTCACTGAGTACGACGCCGTCAAGGAGATGCACGACGGCATTGCTGAACTGATCAAAATCGAGAAGTCGTTGTAAGAAGTTTTCCGATCTCGCGCTATCAGTATTTTTTGTATTATTTATCGTTTCATGTAAGTATTGGACGTGGAGGGCGGCGGCGGTACTAGTCAGGCGCCCCGCGCGCCCGGGCACGCGGGCGGCCCTATATATTGTTTTGAGTAAAAGTATTTTCTATAAGGAAATGGAAAATAAAGACAGCTAGCATTAAGACCAAATACGGACTCTTATTTTCTACCCTTATAACTACCCATTTCAAATTCAATATTACAAAACTAATTACTGAGGGCCTTTAATAGTATTTATAAACACGCTTTCTTTTGATGTTCCCTAATAATTATCTGTTTAAATTTTAAGGATTTATCACGAACTTGAATAGGTACTCGCTGTACTTTCTCTAACAGCTACTGCTAATGATATATAGGCTAGGGTAACGGCACTAGTAGTCGGCCCCGCACCAGTACTCAGCCTTTTCCCGTTTAAAACCAATAGAAATAACCTTAGAGTATCGTTTTGCAGCCACTTAGCTAATATGATTGGAATTGAATCGACCAATGAAAGTCACAGAATCAATTAAAAATAATTTGATTGGTTGTTTCTATTAGAGCGCTATTTCTATTGGTTTTAAACGGGAAAAGGCTGAGTACTGGTGCGGGGCCGACTACTAGTGCCGTTACCCTATTTATAATTAATTGCAATATTCTCTGGGTATTTGTTGAATTAATAATAACTACATAAAATTTTGTTTTCTTGGGATCAATACCATAATTTTTAGCAAATTAGGTTTATCAGGATTAATATAATGTCTATAAGTATTAAGTAATAGGAAAGATTACGTCAAACTCGGTAACTTATCCTGTATTCGAAACAACATACTTTGGTATGTTGTTTCGAATTCAGGATAGTAGTAGATAACTTCATTATCTACGTAATTGTTAATGAATATAAGCATTCATATAATTAATTTACGTCACTAAAAATAATGTACATGAAAACATATAAGGTCAAGGTGGCTAATTCCGTCTAGGGGGTATCACCGTCTGCTTCAAATAACTCTTGCCGGAATAATCCTACGCTTTTGATACATAACGTCGGTAACACAGCATAATATCGTCGATCAAATCATGTGGGGTAGATGGCATTAGTTGACATAGATATGGATAAAACGTCCTTAGAAGTTCAATTGTGTTTGAAAAATGTAAAGTGTTTAAACGCTGTCGCATTTTGTCGATGATAAATATAATATTTTATCTATTAACACTTATTAAAAAGTATTGCATGTATTGGTTAAGCACGCTTATACGATTGTTAGCTGTTATTGGCAATTAAACGTTTCAACACCTGCTAATCGTATCTGAGACATTTGTAACCTGAAAATTGTGAAGTGGCAAATTCCGTCCATAAACAATGGGGCCATTTCGTCATATGCCGGATTTCCCGATTTCAGATATTAAAAACATTTTCTATTCCAAGATTTTTAATTCAAAAAAAACAACCTACTACAAGTATCTAATACATTACAAGCCTTGTATCTACTGCAGTATAATCTTTATTTTGTAATCAACGAATGTATCTTGTTTAGATTAATTGATTTCATCATATAAAAGCGCAATTACAAACGAAAAACGAATAAAGGTTTCTATGATAAAAATGATTTGCGTGAAGCCGTATTAGCAGTATGTAATGGTGCATTAAGTGGTTACGAAGCTTCACAGCTGTATAAAATCCCAAGAATGACAATTATGGATCACGTAAATAGAAAGAGAAAACAAATCTCATTGGGAGGATAACTGCGTTTGTTTTATTTCTCTTACCAATAAACCTCATAAATTAGGTTTGCTACCCTGGACTTTATCAGTATGCCGGAATTGCCCCAAAAAAATATTTAACGTTTTAAATGAGATCTATACCATATTTTTATTAGTGGAAGATATATAATTGCCTCTCGGTAACCAATACATTATGACTTATGTGTATTTTAAAAAATATTCGATCTTTATATAATTACCCCTACGTGACGGATTTACCCGAGTTGTGGGAAAATCCGTTTAATGTGCCTTCTTATTCTTGATTAAGAACACTTACGACGTTAATAGGAAGTTATGTAACTTAAATTTTGATACTTGCTTAACATTTGACCGGTATCGGCAGATTTTTTAAATATACTTGAACAAAATTAGGTTTCAATAAAGTATGCCGGAATTAGCCACCTTGACCTTATTTAGCAATAATGTGTAGCGCCCACAGATACAGAATTAACGCTATCCCGTTTATAATACTACTCTTTGCGCTATAGCTAGTTGTTTTCTTTGCGTACAAAAGAGGATTTGTTAAAAATAATTGAATTGTCACTGTGACAATCTGATGTCATTCTCGGTGCTGCTACACCCTTGCCCACCCTTGCCCATTATGGGCTAGATGTAGCACTTTTTAAAATATAGGTTAACGCCTTTTTAAACCATTTAGCCTGTTAGGGGCAATCTAGCACTTTTAAAGTATCTTAAAAATATTACCACTAATTTATTGGTATTTTATTTTCCGATATTTTTTTGTCATTTAGCATTTTTTGTACAGAAAATCTTTTGGTTATTGAAAGCTTGCCCTTTTAAAAAAGCCCAAAAATGAAGGGGCAGCACTGTTCATTCTATAGATTCACCCTAGCCTAAGCTTTATCACCATCAGTGCTGCCACCTTAGCACTTTTGTGGCTATCACTCTTTACTCTCTCTAGCACTTTTTACTATAAGTGAACTCCTTTTTTATCTATTTAGCCCAAAAGGGCAATCTCGCCCCCATTCCCTTTTTTATGTTATCAGGGTCAAGGGCGGATCCAGGCTTGGCGCCAGGGGGGGGGGTCACATAGTAGTAGTCAAGTTAGTAAAGTAATTAAAAATAGCTCAAGGGGGGTCATGACCCCCATGATCCTCCTGGATCCGCCGTTGATCAGGGTACAAGACACTCACTTCATGGTAAGTGATACGCCTAACTATGACAGAGTGGCACTGAAGGATACCAACAACTGATAGACAGTTATTATCCTTCATCAACGCCGCACTGCACCCGACACTCGTAACGACAGATGTTAGGTCTCTTACACCCAGTATGGTCACTAGCTATAGTGCCCTCATCCCGAATCACAAAAGTGCATTTACACTCCTGTTTTACGGCATGATATTTGGCACTGCGGTGGGACCAGCTTAGACAACTCAGTACCACCTAGTAAACTGTCTTGAAAATATTACCAAAGTATGAAGATTTTGCCATGCTTACAAGTACTTTTTTACAAAAAATCGGTTACGACGCTGTTTTAATAAACGCTCTAAATAAAACAGCTTCATGACATGATTATTTCAGCACTTTTTGTACAGAAAATCTTTTGCTGGTTATTGAAGCTCCATTTAGCCCATTCTAACCCTTTAAGTTCTCAAAAAGTCACCATTCCTAAAGCTACGTTGGCAACACTGATCACCATTCAAATTTAATTTGTCAAACTTCAAAAACGTAAACAAAGAAAAACGCTATGGCAACGCCGAAAGCTGAAAAAGATTTGCATTTACCTCTATCCAGGGTCAAAACTATAATGAAAAGTTCTCCCGATGTTGAAGCCGTCGGCCAAGAGCCCTTATATTTGGTAACAAAAGTCACTGTAAGTAATAAAATCCTAACTACATAACCTCAAAATTAAAGTTGTCAAGCATATTAATACAATTTTTATTAAATTTACAGGAATTCTTCGTTACAGATTTAGCGAAAAGGGCATACAAAAATAGTAAAAATACCCTTCTAGAATATAAACACATTGCGGAAGTAGTGCAAGAGGATGACACGCTGGACTTTTTGCGCGAAATCATGCCTAGAAAAATAACAGTGCGGCAATTTAAAGAGTTGATGGCTAAAAAGGCTGCAAAAGGTGACCAGTCCGATGAGGAATCTAGCGAACAATCCAGTGACGAGTACAGCAGCGAGGAGACTTCCTCCACCAGTAAAGAGCAAGACTGACATTAGTATTTTAATTTTAGTTGAATTGTATTCCATTTTAAATTTAATTGTAATAAGCTTGTCTTAGTTATTAAGTATGAACTGTGATTTAATACTCGTTTAGTTGAATAGAGTATAAATCTCTTAGAGATAGAGCTCCGTTGTAGTGTGTGTCACACACTACACCGTCAACATCATTCACCTGGCTTGTATTTATTTATTTGTATGAGGTGTACACTGTTATTTGTATTTGCAACTTTTTGTACCATCTGAAAATGCACTTCACGCGATTGGTTACAACTGTTTTTTCATTAATTCCCCTGATCTGATTTACTTGAATGAAATATGTTTCAATTTTAACTAATAAATATAATCGTATGCTCAATAGAATGTGTGTTTTATTTAGCATAAATTCAGCCAAAATTTTGTCTTTAACCTATTATGATTATTGTTTTAATAGTCATATATAAGCATAGACATATTATGAGGTAGACAGACTGTATATTGAAAAGCGGTGTCTAATTTTTGTTAGTGTGCAGTTACAGATTTGTATTAGTGTGCGTCACTAGGGATGTGACCTTGGTATCGAACATATTGCTAGAATTAAGCCGGGCGTCGTCGTCGCACCTGCCAGAATTAGATGATTAAATTGTGTTATATATTAATAACATGGAGTCAGATACAGCAACGCTGTTAATTTTATCTACAATAAAAATTAAAAATAAAGCGTTACCATCATAAATTTTATACGCAAATATTTTGAAGTTTGGTCTTCCTGGGTTAAAAATTAGATGATGTTGGAACAAATAAAACAAAATATTATTGGTAGGTATTAAATAGACTATATTATATTTTTACGGTAAAATAACAAATTTTAAATAACACTCACAAACTCAAACTTAAAAATTATTTATTTAAAAAATATATACTGAAAGCCTCATTATCATTTTTAAAGACCCATACATACCTACATTGATAACCCACAATAGTGGGTATCATGAAAAAAAGTTTCAGTTTAAAATATGCGACCTAAAAACATTTTTTTTTCATGTTTTTTTGTTAAAATTATAATGTGGTAACACAAACATGTTCTTGCAAAATTATAACAATATTTTTATAGTTTTTAAATTTTCTGAGAAAAGTTGATGTGATATTCGGACAAACATGCAGACATGACGAATCTATAAGGGTTCTGTTTTTTGCTGTTTGACTACGGAACCCTAAAAAGAAATTAAAAAGTATTTTGAATCTACCACACCGGTTCAAAGATTTGATTATATTAAGAAGACTCTAACCAGTTATACAGAAAAGACTCGCATAAAAGGGTCTAAATAGTAAAAATAACTAACAGGTTGATAATATCCAGGATATCCTTCAAAAATGGTTGGTACTGCATCGGATTTCAGTTTTTTTATTGATAAGCCTACGATGAAACAGGATTGCTCAAAATGTTTTGAGCAAAGCCTGGAGTTCTTCGTAGGCTCCCAGTTTTCACGCCTTACACTTTTAACCCATTCTTCTCTGATTTGTGGACATTTCGGGAACCTAAAAATTCAATAATTGTATAAAAGAAACTGTTAAGGAAATACTATCGATGGAATTAAATTCTATGTTGAGTACATCACTATGTAACATCCTTAAATTTTCATGCATAATATTAATTGTTTTAGACGTAATTTCTACAATTAATACATGCTAATGTATGTCTAACATTATTTAAAGTCTACTACTACATGTTTTTTATCCATAAGTCTCATTACAACTACGTAATATGAATGAAAATGTCGTCAAATATTTACTTATGAAATGATAATTCCGGGTCTTTTACTCCTCCTTTGATGCTTCTTGAAGAACAATTTACCGCAGAACACGACACTTTTCTATGTTTACTTATTTCTTTTCAAAATATTTATTAAAATTATGACACTTTGTGAAAAATTTGCACGACAGCTCGTAATGTTTTGGCCTCTTTGGAGGCCACTAAATGACACGACGTCAGAGTTGTCAAACGTCTATCAACCGTCTCTTCTACTCTTAGATTAAGCATGTACTAGATGTAGTCATAAGACGTTGCCGCTCTTATATCATTGTAATGCAATACACGTCATGTATCTTTGTCTATCACACGAATCCTAGTTACGAGTAGAAGAGACGGTTGATAGACGTTTGACAACTCTGACGTCGTGTCATTTTGTGGCCTCCAAAGAGGCCAAAACATTACGAGCTGTCGTGCAAATTTTTCACAAAGTGTCATAATTTTAATAAATATTTTGAAAAGAAATAAGTAAACGTAGAAAAATGTCGTGTTCTGCGGTAAATTGTTCTTCAAGAACCACCAAAGGAGGAGTAAAAGACCCGGAATTATCATTTCATAAGTAAATATTTGACGACATTTTCATTCATATTACGTAGTTGTAATGAGACTTATGGATAAAAAACATGTAGTAGTAGACTTTAAATAATGTTAGCTTGTATTAATTGTAGAAATTACGTCTAAAACAATTAATATTATGCATGAAAATTTAAGGATGTTACATAGTGATGTACTCAACATAGAATTTAATTCCATCGATAGTATTTCTTTAACAGTTTCTTTTATACAATTATTGAATTTTTAGGTTCCCGAAATGTCCACAAATCAGAGAAGAATGGGTTAAAAGTGTAAGGCGTGAAAACTGGGAGCCTACGAAGAACTCCAGGCTTTGCTCAAAACATTTTGAGCAATCCTGTTTCATCGTAGGCTTATCAATAAAAAAACTGAAATCCGATGCAGTACCAACCATTTTTGAAGGATATCCTGGATATTATCAACCTGTTAGTTATTTTTACTATTTAGACCCTTTTATGCGAGTCTTTTCTGTATAACTGGTTAGAGTCTTCTTAATATAATCAAATCTTTGAACCGGTGTGGTAGATTCAAAATACTTTTTAATTTCTTTTTAGGGTTCCGTAGTCAAACAGCAAAAAACAGAACCCTTATAGATTCGTCATGTCTGTATGTTTGTCCGAATATCACATCAACTTTTCTCAGAAAATTTAAAAACTATAAAAATATTGTTATAATTTTGCAAGAACATATTTGTGTTCTGTAATCCACATTATAATTTTAACAAAAAAACATGAAAAAAAAAATGTTTTTAGGTCGCATATTTTAAACTGAAACTTTTTTTTCATGATACCCACTATTGTGGGTTATCAATGTAGGTATGTATGGGTCTTTAAAAATGATAATGAGGCTTTCAGTATATATTTTTTAAATAAAATAATTTTTAAGTTTGAGTTTGTGAGTGTTATTTAAAATTTGTTATTTTACCGTAAAAATATAATATAGTCTATTTAATACCTACCAATAATATTTTGTTTTATTTGTTCCAACATCATCTAATTTTTAACCCAGGAAGACCAAACTTCAAAATATTTGCGTATAAAATTTATTATGGTAACGCTTTATTTTTAATTTTTGTTGTAGATAAAATTAACAGCGTTGCTGTATCTGACTCCATGTTATTTTTAACACAATTTATAATCATCTAATTCTGCAGGTGCGACGACGACGCCCGGCTTAATTCTAGCAATATGTTCGATACCAAGGTCACATCCCTAGACGCACACTAATACAAATCTGTAACTGCACACTAACAAAATTAGACACCGCCTTTCAATATACAGTCTGTCTACTCATAATATGTCTATGGAATATTCAATACACTTTCATATGAGTACTACCAGTGACATCTGTAATCTTACGTCGAAACTCGAAACTTAAACAACTGCTAAACTTAGTATGACATGACAAAGCAAGATGGCAGCACTGTAATCTAAATCAATAACTATGTAACGTTCAGGATTCATTATTTAAAAATCGTAACATCCCCAAAATTTAGATAATATATTATTTCTTATGTTTTTTTTATGAGATCGTCAGTGGCTCAATGGTGTAGACTGTTGCCTTTCAATCGGCAGGGTGCAGGTTCAAATCCAGCCGCTTAACGTTGTTAAAGTTTATTTGACGATATCGCAACTTATTGCGAGAGTCAAAATAATTATTTTTAAAGAAATCCCACCGTAGCTGACGTTAAGTAGGTCATCTATTGCTCGTAGTTGGGATAAACAGTTCCTAATCCGAGTGTGATGGGCTACCTGTGCAGCCTTCAAATTTTTCAAGTTCAAATCCCGCCACGTACCAATGTGTTTTCGAATTTCTCAATTAAATGTGCGTTATCCGACGCGCTTACGGTGAAGGAAAACATCGTGAGGAAACTTTGCACGCCTGCGAAGAGATTCAAGGGTTACGTGTGAAGTCATCCAATCCGCACAGGGCCCGCGTGGACGACTAAGGCTTAATCACCCTATACGGGTAGGCTCGTGCCCCTCGTGGGGACGTTTAATGAGCTGATGATAATTAGATTGAATCTCGGATTATTGTGATTTTGTCCACTTTGTGTTCTGGACAGTGCGACCAAGTGCAATCTAAATTACGTGTGTATTCGTGACTCGTCGATATAACTGTATCTACTTATCTAGGCGGTAGCTAAACTTAATATCAATACGTGCTTTCACAGAAAAAAATACATAGGTACCTAGAAATATCGCATTTGTTATGTCGGACGATGTAGGCTATACTAACTAACTAGGCCACTCATAAAACGAAATTTTCATAAAAATAATCTATACATATAAAAAATGAAGTGTCTGTTTGTAATACTGGTACCATACATACGACAAATTACAAATTTTAAAATTTTTGTCTGTCTATTTGTTCTCCAGGTAATTTCTGAAACAGCTGGATCAATTTGGACGGGACGTTTTCTGCTAGGTAGCTGATGTAATAAGAAAAAACATAGGCTCATGATACTATATATTAACTATCTATAGCTACTTTTATTTAAGAAATACTTTTTAATGTAGAAAAATAAAGCAATAAGGTAAAACTTAAGGCGCCATTAAAAGGGTACAAAAGCACGAGCATACTACTATGGCATTATGACATGTAGCCAGGATCAATGATATTCTGTATATATAAAGGTAGATACGCCATCCGTGCCTCAAAAACGAACCGCCGAAGAGAGTACAGTTTGTACTCTTTGTTTAGGTAAATGTACGCTCATTAGAAATATGTGTATGTGCTGTCACTGCATTCGGAACACTTTTTTCGATTGTTTGAAGAGCATATCACGAATCCATACTTTTTTAGATCATTGGCCAGGATTGAAATGTTTGAGGGAGATTGTGCATAGTTAGTTTATTATCTAACCGCCCGCCAAAAAATTAGAATGTCAACATACTTGCTTTGAGCATGACAGATTACTTAGTGTCATTTCGAGTTATTGTGCAGTAATTCGGTGAAACATTTGTGCACTTAATTAGGTTGAGTGTAGGTACACTGCAAGCAAATTACCCGCTGGGATCCAGCAATTTGCCGCCTAGGCAATAGCGTGCGGTTTCACAGATTGCTATGCTATCCTTTGGCGCAATAAATCGTTTCCTATTGCGTGTTTTATGTTGTATATAACAGCCCTTCATTAACGAGTAAGCTTGCAATTATCTAAAATTACTGGTGACGAATTTCAATGATAAATATGTATAAAAATAAAATAAAAAAAGCCCGTACATTTCCGTCTTGCTTATAGAAGAATTCATTCGCTTACTGGTTAACCACCATATCCTACCTTATTGCACAAATCCTATTTTATTTTATATTAGTCATAAACAAATGAAAACTTGAAACCACAGATAATCTAATGTATTCTATACTTGAAACCTAAATTATATAGGTATATTTATTTTACCATAAGGAATAACTTAACTGCAAAATACTATTTTATTGTATAAGGTTTGCTGCATCTGCGTTTGACGGGATGGAGATATCATATCTTGATACCCATTCGTTAAGCAGTCACGTTGTGTTGCTCCACAAAGGAATACAAAACGTATCTCCGGTCAATATTATGTCACTACCACATCCGAACAAACTCGACGCGTTGCACCAATGGGGTCAAGAGTAATACTTATTTGTCGACATTCATGATCTTGTTAAAAAGGTTTCATTGTAAATACATAACGTGTACATATTCATTAGAACTTAGATGTACCTCATGCGAACCGAACACGAAGCATTAACATGTTGTTCTTTTGCCTCTCTAGTATTATTAACGATAAAGATCGCTGCCTCATGATGCGACTGCGATAAGCGTTGGTGGCTCATTGGTGTGGACTATTGCCTTCCGATCTGGAGGGTGCAGGTTCAAATCCCGCCGCTCGGGTGGTCGTGCACTCAAATCACGCGGAGAGACTGGAAGTGAACGTCACGTTGTGCGAACCGAAAAATGTCCGAGCCTTGACACATATGTTGACTAATGTTATATTGATTACATTAAATAATTCATTAAAATTATAACATTAAGGCGTCATTAAAAGGGCACAAAAACAAAAGCACGAGCAATCTCTTATGTCACTATGACATGTAGAGAGCGACGTGATTATGAATGAAAACTCTGCCCAACTGATGCGATGAGCAGACTTTCGCCACTATTATTATTATACTATAATTATAAATCTGAAGAGATTGTTTCTTTGATGATCTCAGGAACTATTAGTATAGAAATAAAATAAAACTTAGGTACCAGACAAAGGGACGGAGCTCAGTTGAGTTTGCAATGAGAATATCACTGATTTTGAGCTACTTCCTGCCCTTTGAGATGTTGTTGGAAGGCATAAAAACATTGGAGGCTTACTCTAAACACAGCCTTATTGTGATTACGCATACTGTTGCGCGCAAAAACTATGTGATTTAAATAACATTAACGATCTATTGGAACTGAGCGGTCCGATCATAGATCAAAGTCTTATGGAGTTTATATTTTAAAAAATATTTATCTGTGCGAATCATAGATAAACCACTTACTTTACTCACCAAGAATTCCAGGCTTGGGCTCATGCAGTACAAACATTTCGCACGCATACCTGTTTGTATTGTGTAAGGGTGTCTATGATATACCTATATGTAAACTTGTAACGTATTAACATTATGATATATAATAATAATAATTTATTTATTGACATAAAACATTTACAATTATAATGTTCTGGAACCCCTGACTTCCGTAATAGGTATGCAAACCTGCGTTACAGAAACCAGTGCTCACTCCCGACCTTGGATAGCAATATAGTTTTATGTTTAATCTAAAAAAATACTTTTTTTTACTATATAGTAAAAAAAAACAAACAAATCAAAGCAATGAAAATTTGGTGAGTGTGATTGTGTGTGTGTATGGGTGTGTGGAAGGGTGAGTGAGTGGTGAGTGGGTACGAGTCGGTTTGTGTAAATTTGTATCTGTAGAGACAAATGTAACTCTGGGTGGGTACGTGATAGGGTAAAGGGCTTAAATTGTTGGTTGTAGTAGCCTCTCTGTTTCATTGTAGTCTAACTGAAGTAACCAATTTTTGCATTTTCGTTTTAGTTCATAACCAGACAAAGGGTGTATGTTGAGTTTTTTATTCATTAAATTATACAGATGAATGCTCATATGTCGCTGTTGACTCTTTGCCGAAGTGGTTGCACATTTAAGGGGTTTGACAATATTTCTGATTGTGCGGCTGTTCCTATACTCTTGGTTATATGGGGTTATTTTATGTTGTTTAGCCAAAACATTTAGTATGTAGAGTTTGCGAACAGACAAAACTCCACACTTTATGTATAGTTCTTTTGTTGGAATTCTATATGGAATAAAAGTCATTACTTTAAGTAGTGATCTTTGGGCACGTTCTAAGTGGATTAAATGCGTCTTACATGCTCCACCCACTATATAATCGCACTCCAATATATAATCGCATTTATTATTGAAATACAGTTAGTTCTATTCTTGACTTGTGTGGTATCATTTCGGCTCCTTATCCTAACCTCATAATTGGTCTAGATATTTTCATTGATAAAATGTACGATCCTAGCAAAGTTATTTTGCTTCCGAGGTCTAGTCAGCGCCGGATTAACCATATAACAAGAGGAGCAAATACTACAGGCCCGGATTGAGGGGCCCCGAGCTACATAACAAAATATGCACGCCATCTCTTAGGTTATATGGCCTAGGCGGTAGGTACTACCGAAATATCTAAAACTCTTTTGTTTCACGGTAAGTCTTACAAATAGGTAATAATCGATATACTCGTATATACTAGATCTGTACATATAACATTTATATCCATCAAACGGTTACAATCCTCAAAGGGGTGCCCTTGATAGAATTTGCTGTCTTAATGCGGCACTGGGTCTGGTAACAAATTTATCTTGTATTAAAAAATGGTCTGGTCACAGCGTAAGCTCACTGCATGCCCCAGGAGTCATGAGTTCGAATCCCCCGAGAAAACTTCATAGTGATAAATGGCTTTGTGCGATTTTCCTAGTTGGATAAGATATTGCAGGCTGACTTACCTGATTGTTTGAAAAAAAGACGATTCCATGCTTTGGCAACGGTCTGAGCTACTATCTTAGGATGGTGGTCATTAACAAGCACCAATCCGCTCTGGGCCCACGTAGCAATGATATTCTGTATATATAAAGGTAGATACGCCATCCGTGCCTCAAAAACGAACCGCCGAAGAGAGTACAGTTTGTACTTTTTTGTTAAGGTAAATGTACGCTCATTCGAAATATGTGTATGTCTGCTGTCATATAATTCGGAACACTTTTTTCGATTGTTTTGTGAGCAAATCACGAATCTATACTTTTTTACAACATTGCCACACATTAACCCTTTGACCGCCATTGACGCCAGACAATACATTTTCAATTGTTTAGCAGCCATGCTTAATTAAGGCTAAATGCTGTTAGAAAACTGGTGCTTTATTAGGTCAAACCAATGATATAAAAAGTATATACAGAATATCATTAGGTCAAACGGTCAATGCTACTTACCACTGATAAATAAAATAAATAAGTTATATAATGTCACCTAAAACAAAAACCAACCAAACATCATTATAAGATATGTTGACGTTCAGCGGTCAGCTTTGTACGGCTTCGTATGACAATTTTTACAATATTTTTTGTCAAATGATTACAGAAATAAATGACATAATACAGTGCTAAACGTCATCTATATTAGTTACAATGAAATGGCGATTCCTAAACCGCGTTATGGGAAATAACGAAGGTCAATGATACAAAAAAAATATAGTTTCGTTACGCATCAGAGTTCATAGGAAGGTGTGTCATTATACTGATACTTATAGGCAGTTATAAACAAACAATTTTATAAAAAAAACATATAATAATTTGCAGCTAGTACAATTACCAGGTATAAAAAACCTATTATAACATATTTGTATCGAGTGACGGGCGCAGGGCGGCATTGATGGAGAATAATAACTGTCTATCAGTTATTGGACTCCTTCAATGCCTTTCTGGTCAGGCGTATCACTTACCATCAGGTGAGCGTCTTGACCGTCCTGTACTCTACATACATTACATAAGAATAAGCCGATTGGTAATCACGAGATTGATCAAAACCAAATATTATAAAAAATAATTAGCGTGTAAATGTACTTGTAACCCGAATCATTGCATTTTTTCCCATAAAGCTTATGGATTGATTATTTCTTTAATTTGTGTGTGGTTTATAAAAACCTATTTATCTATGTAGATACCTACTCGATTTGACTCAATTCTCATTGTAAATAGTGAACGTTACAAAAACAAAACGTCTGAAAACGTCTGTACGGTACATACTTTTTGTGGGATTTAAATTTTGATGCAACGGTGCACCTTTTGCCACGCAAACTACGCCCACAAAAGTGATTAAATTTTATAAAAAAAATATGATGTCACAAAATAAGGTTATTTAGGTATACGTGAAAAAGTCACAATCAGCCTAGTGGAATTGTTAGTAGAGTGATAGGAAAACCGATGGCCGATGAGAAATAGGATAACTCGGCTCGAAAAGCGGTGTGGGCAACTTTGGAAGTCTTTAGGGGAAGCCTTTCTGTAAATACACGGCAGCATAAGCTGAGGGAGGGCCCATTTGACCACAAATAACGTTCTTTTTTTAAAATTTTGTGTGTTTCTCTCTTCAACCTATCACAGTCCACTGCTGAACATAGGTCTTCCCCATTTTGCGCCAGATATCCTGGTCTTCCGCTTTCCTCACCCAGCCACCACCTTTGAACGCTACGCTTGCCAAGACGCGGTCTCTACTCCAGAACTCGTCTGCTCCCACGGCCAGCGGTTCTGCGACATACGTGACCAGTCCACTGCCACTTCAACTTGCTGATTTGTGTGTTAATTTTTGTTTAATTTGTCTTTTATTTTTGTCTATAGTTTCCGTTTTTATGTGATTTTATAACGTTTTTTTTCGCATAATTGTATTGTATTGTTTATGTGTTCAAATAAATGATTTTTCTTGCTTTTAGTAGTTGACTCTTATGGTGTTAATGATAATGTTACTTATTGATAGCAACACAGTCATTTCGTAAATCGGGGGCAACCATCGCTACATTTTCAGGTCCCGATTTGAGAATATCTGGCTAAGACCAGAACGCTGAAATTTTATCATCCAGTAAGCTATGATCACATACTTAAAATCCAAAATTTTAAGTCTGTAGGTCTTTTTTCACTGCGATTTCTTTTTTTATTGTACAATTATAAGCTAACATTTGACTCCGCCTCGCCTGATGTTAGCACAGACGATTCGCCTAGGATGGAGCACACTTACCTAGATAAGAACCTATTCACTCTTGATTTATAGATCCCCAAATTGTACTTTTCGGGAAACACAAACTCCGGCAGCGAGTTCCGAGTCTTTATAGTATTATAGTTAATGTTGAGTGACTTGGCCGTTGAACATTATTTAAACGTTAGAAGCTTTATCAAGCCTTCAATTGACTGGTTATTGAATTGATCTAAAAATTTTAATAATCGATATCTAACATTCATACGACGAACACCTATCGCATTTACCACAAGTTAGCGTTAATTATCTAACTTTACTCGACTCGTAGGTGTGTACCAAATGAAGGCATTATAGCAATAAACAACTTGACATCATAGTATCTATAAGCGATTGCTATTAGGTTTTTCCTGTTTTTAATTGTACGCTACTTTTTGTTTAATCAAAAGAATATTGGGGCAACGACCGATTTCGATAGACGAAAAAATTGCAGTGCGTTCGATCGTGTCCCGAAATAGTTGGGGCAATCCGCGTTACGTAATTATAAAACGTGAGGCTGCATGGGTTGGGGCCCCTTGCCTGCCGACGTTAAGCCACAAAAAGTTCCTTATCCAAAAATAGTTACTGATAAATATGTATCGAAGTCGCCAGTGAAGCCTTTCGATACACAACATATTTCTGTAAAAACATCAAAGAACATTTAAAACAATACTATGTAGGTACCTACTGCTTATAAGTTATACTATCTTTTTGTTTTGTTATATAATTGCAAGTATTTTTCGAATTAATATTATCATCAATATTACCTAACATTCTTAGAAGACTATGAAAAACATGAACATGGAAATGTTGAACATAGAAGCGATCTTAAATAGAGCTTTCGCGGGCGACAATTCTGTTTTGTGTGTTTTTGTGTTCTCCTCCTCAAGTACATTTCAGCCCCATCGGTTATCAGTTCCTCGACCTGGGAACCCAGGTCAAGAGTCTACCCATAAAGCACAAACATTTTAAACATACAGGACGTTTGGTTCCTTCTTCTTAGAAACATAGTCGTTGACTCCCATTTATTCGAATCGTACCTGCGTCGTGGGTTTTAGATCAATCTGTCTATAGCAACGAACGGTTGTCTGATGAGGCTGGTTGATTTAAGCAGAGTTTAAGCATAATTCATTTCAAATTGTTATTTATGTTTGTGGGTTTGTTCGTAAGTAAATTACGTAAATATTTACTTATAGTCTAGAATAGTCGACATAAAAACGCGCTGGATAAAATAAAAAAAAGAAGCTAGGTTGTGTCAATGACACATTATGTAATGATATAGAAATATGTAATGGATTAAGATTTAAAACAAAAAAATCTTAACAGACTAGACTAGACATCGGCATCATTAAGTACTTAGAAATATGTATATAAAGGGTCCCAAATTCTCCTTTTGTGACCCAATACAAGCTGGTAGAGATGGTATGGGCTAGGGACAGTAGAAACTTTCTTTCTCTGTGGGAAAGCTTTCTGTTTTTCTTTGGGGAAACTTTCTTTGTTTTTCTTTGGAGAAACTATATCTGTTTTTCTTTGGGGGAACTTTCTCTATTTTTCTTTGGGGAAGCTTTCTCTGTTTTTTTGGGAAAATTTATCTGTTTTTTGGGGATTCTTTCACTGTTTTTCTTTGGGTATTCTTTCTCTGTTTTCCTTTGGGGAAACTTTATCTGTTTTTCTTTGGGAAACTTTCTCCTTGAACCTATTGCAGGTCAATGCTGAACAATGGACATAGGTCTCCCAGATTTGAGCCAGATAGAGATATCTGGCTCAAAATCTGGGACCGAGAGGTCACACTTCACGTCTCAGAATACACTTAAGTATGTATTTTGTATTAACCATTAGCACGCTCGGGACTTTGACAGTTAAATTATAATAAATCCATACGTCACCATTACGAAAAATGATCCAATGTTTTTCTGGAGATGCCTTTTATCTCACTGACTACAGCTGTTGGCCACAGGCCTTCAAAACGCAAGTGACGAGCGTAGATGGTTCTCAGCCTTGAAAAAATACACAACGAGCCTAAGAAGGATCTACCTGAGAGGGATCTGAACCTAGGTTTAGGTCTTTTCGAGCAGGGCTAGGAAGCCTAGTTAACAGCAGTCTTCCCTCGTAAAAAAAAGTAGGCTTAAGTTGCAACCCAACGAATTGCAAACATCAATAATTTTGTAAAATGAAAAACAATACGTTTCTCTTTTTGTAAAGGTTCGGAATCATAAATAAGTAGCAATAATTTCTAAATATCAAGACATAGGTAGGTCACAGGATGATCGTAGGTCGAAAAGGACGTCATTTGAAACACAAACGTTTTACACTTTTTCTCCAAAAAATATATATCATTATTTATCACAATGCATTAGGTAACGAACAAAAGAATTTAAAAGCATATTTTTCATACTTAGGTATCTAAAGTAAGTAATGACGCAGCCATACATATTTACTGATAATTAAGTGGAATTTGTTGAAGTTAATGTCGGCAGAGTTAAGCCGTGTAGATTCAGAAGCTTGGCTCTACATGAGATCTGAAAGCTTTTTCATAGCGCAATTCTTATGTGGTCATCTTAGCAACACTTTATAAAGTAAATATATTTTTTTCATCATTTATATATTTTTACTTCACGCACAACCTTTGAATCTCTTCGCAGGCGTGCGCAGGTTTCCTCACGATGTTTTCCTTCACCGTAAGAGCGTCGGATAACGTACATATTATTATGTTTTCCGAAAATTCGAAAACATATTGGTACGTGGCGGCATTTGAACCTCGGCCCTCCCGATAGGAGGGCGACAGTCCGCACCATTGACCCACCGATGCTCTATGTTTATTTATATTAATAAATATTTTTATTTACTTAATTGCGTTGCGGAACCCTCCACGGGCGAGTCCGACTCGCACTTCACAATTTTTTATTATTGCATTTTATTTTGATTTCATGTTTTATTTAATATTTTATTACTCGTATGATTATTTTTAACTAAACATTTAATAAAAGAGAATTGTATTTGGATATTATACTTATTTTTAGTTGTAATAGTTATTTTTAATTCTGATTTTAACTGTATTTAGATGTATACATCTGTGAATTATATACTAATAAACGAGCTAATATCTCTGTTCTGTTAACGATCGTTTATGAGCTTGCCTGAAAAAATGTATTGTACTTAATAATATAATTAAATTATTGCTCTACTGTAATAATAGGTGTGCTCTTAAATGTTTATACTATATTCTCCTGTATAAACGGTTATACCACACAAGCTAAGGTTGCCCAAGATTCTGTTACGTAAAACCTGTAACCGCGTTCCAGCTAGATGTAACCGAGACAGGTCGGAATACCACTTGCATGGCCACTCCAGTCTGCAGGATGAGCAACATTTTCATTTATATTACCCTACTCATTAAATTTCTTGTATAAATAAATAAATATCCACTGACATTCACACAGCGCCATCTATTTCGAAACTAAGCATTAAGGCTGTAATATGGGTCCTATACAACGGGTAAACATACTTATATACATTTTCTTATAAACATACATATTATACATAGAAAACACCCAGACATGTTCATGCACACAAATGTCTGTTCTGCTCGGGGATTGAACCTGGAACCCTTGGTGTAAGAAGGCTGACATCTCAATCAATTACACCACATGGGTCGTCAATAATCTGCGCCATTGCTGCAATCAGTAGTAAAGTTCACGGTTTTCGATAAGAGTAAGTATTTTTAGGAAAGTTTGTTATATTTTTCATGTTTTAGGAGGATATGGAACACACGGATTGCCTAGAATAGAATACATATATCCCTACCCCTCCTCCCCCTACCTACTCCTCCCGTGGGTGTCTTAAAAGCCGACAAAGGTATAAATAATATATTTTAGTTAAAGTGTTATTTATTTACTCAATCAGTTTTAATAAATCATCTTTATCACTAAATAAAATAAACAAAAGGCAGTCGATCCCTGAACTAGGAAATACCCATACTACTAAATAAAGGGGGTAAATAACGTAACAGTAGTAACTCCGGCCGTTAACTTGTTCTGACCAACAGAATGGGTATATGTGAATAAGATACTGATCCATCGCGAAATATCATTAGCCATTTGCCGTGTAGAATGCGAACGTAATAAAATTGTTTTCATAGTTGGGTACCTATTTATCTAAATTATAATATAAATGGACAGACTCGTTTGGAATAAGTGTTCCCACTAATCTAAGATTTCCTATGGGCTTATTATTATCTTTATTATTTTATTATTATAGTCTTTGAGGGAATCGTAATCATTAGCCCATAATGTCACACTGCAGGGACAGGTTTTCCTACCCAGCACGGCCATACAGGGTAAAATCGAAAACACTGGATTTTAAAAAAAACGTGTAAAAGTACTTGCCCCAAATATGAGGCAAATATTGATGGTAAAATCAAATATTTTTATACCCTGCTGTTAATGCCCACACAGAAACCTTAGTTTGGAAGCTAGTACATTATACCTATGTATATAACAAAGTAAATAGCGATATTGAGAAAGACGATAGAATTATTTATAATATTAATTATGAACTCAATGTTTCATAAAAATTATCATGGTGCATAGAATTTCCTAACCAAGTTCAAGTGAACTTGTTTGAACCACTAACTTTATCCAAAACTAGCTTTTTCCCGCGGCTTCGCTCGCATTAAATTCGGGATAACACGGTACCACTTCATTTAAATTAC
This sequence comes from Leucinodes orbonalis, assembly GCA_019425675.1. Lineage (NCBI taxonomy): Eukaryota > Metazoa > Arthropoda > Insecta > Lepidoptera > Crambidae > Leucinodes > Leucinodes orbonalis. The sequence continues at coordinate 53,805 of PQWD01007884.1, read as the reverse complement.
AATTATTTGGATAATAAGTTAAAAAAGGAATCCTCCGCCCAACTTTTAAGGTTTTGGAGTTCATTTCAGAAAATATATATACATATATGTATCACTAAACATAGGATTCCCCCTCCCTCCAACTTTGAAGGTTTCGGGGTCAATTTCAGAATTTTTTTTAGAAATAAATATGTTATAGTGAGCTAACTTTAAAAGATAGACATATGCTGTCGCGGATTTTTTTGTAGACCTTTAAAAGGAGAACAATACTCTCATACATAACTTTTGTGAAACTTTAACCGTTTACTCAGCGTACGCAGTGGAAGCTCTAAGTATGAAAAAATACCTCCGATTTTGAAACATTCTTCATTGCTGCTCCGCTTTTATTGCTCGTAGCGTGATGATATATAGCCTATAGCCTTCCTCGATAAATAAGCTATCTAACACTGAAAGAATTTTTCAAATCGAACCAGTAGTTCCTGAGATTAGCGCGTTCAAACAAACAAACAAACAAAATCTTCAGCTTTATATATTAATATAGATTACCTAAATATATTTAAAATATGTAATGCATTATTCAAAAACATTTGTATTTTCTTAATGTACTCTTAAGCATAAGTAATAGGTACTTTTTGTTATAAAGGATTTGTACGTACGTAAATATGATTACAATATTTTTTGTTTGTAAACCTGTCTGTCTGACTTTTGGCGTTTGAACTGTATTATTTATGACAGATGTGCCAGAGCAGTAACAACTTATTTTACAAAACAATTACCAAAATGATTATACAATTTATAAATGGATCCTTTTTATTAATGAGTTAAGCCACAATAAGCCATTTGCATTTTTTGTACATTAAATATGTATTAGTTTTATCCCCACCAGCGGAGGCCTTTATTGCAATTCTCTTTAGGTTCTACCATTCCCTACTTATGCGCATTTTATGTGCAGGTTCACTTTTCTACACAAACAATATACTAGGTTAGGTAGGTACCTAGCTCCCACCTCCTGCAACACCCTAAGCCGACGTTCGAATCCTACTCTGGGATAGATATATATATATAATATATATATATATATATATATATATTATATATATTATATATATATTATATATTATTAGGGAGTAAAAACCCATACGAAAAAAACTGGCCCACGGAAACGTTCTGTACGTTTTAGAAAATGCCTGTATAAGAATATCTTAGGCACATATTGCAAAATTTGTAATCGGCATCAGTTGTTTTATATAGCAACAAATTTAATCGACCCAAATTTTATCAGCGATCGCGGAAAATCAAGGTGAGTGGCTCTCGATTCTAGTTGTCAATGAAAAGAAAATGTTGTTTCGCACGCCCGGCGAGTCGCGAACTGGTCGCGTTTCCGAACGCACGTCAACGTTCCGCGCTAAAGCTTAACCCGCCAAATAACGAATTCAAATCAAGAACACTACATTTGATATTATTGTTTGTACCTGAGGCAATTTTGCAGCTCTAAACACATAATTTTGAATACTTTGCAACGTGTTTAATTAAAAACAATGACAATTTACAGCAAATTGTCCAAATTATTTTAGTTAGTGTTTAGCCCTGCTTGGATTGACATCTGAAACAGAGGTTAGTTATTATATTACTTGTGTAATTTATTAATTTTTTAAGCGAAGACTTATATAGGTATTTAAGTCACTAACAGCATGATCCTGGATGAATATATTTTATTTTTAAACACATCAATTACATACCACTATAAGTCTGTTGTTACTAATACTTACTAAAAATTACTACATAGTATACAACAATGTCGCTTTTCCGTCCCCATATCCCTAATTCATTATTTCCACTTATACATTGCAAACGCAGGACAGTTTTCTGTAGTGTATTTAGTATCCGTGCGAAGCCGGGGCGATTTTTGCCGCGTCAGCTAGTAAGTATGCAAAGAATTTAACAAAACAATTGGCCAAGTGCGAGTCGGACTCATTCGTGGGGTTTCGCAGCATCAAGTAACATGAAATAAATTATACCTTAAAAATACTGGACACCAAAATGAATTTGTATTTTTAATATGACCCGGCCACATTAAGAATTATTAAACATTTGACCTGTCGTAATTTGAATGATAAACATAAAAAGGTCGTTGTAAGGTATATCACAGATACTTTATTTTCAAAATAAATGTGTAAACCACATCTCGTTTCTCGTCTCTCGTTCGGTTTATTTTATTTTACGATTTGATAACGTTCTTTCTTAATTTAAAATTTTCATTAAAAGTTACTTGCTTGTTAATTTTTTTTTAGTTTTCTAAATATATTAAAATTTGTATTTAGATTTGTTTGTTTGTATTGGTTTGGGTGTTTCTATGTAACATATGTATATGTATTTACAAAAAGTATAAAGGTATGATTATCCGTTGTTAAGTACCCATACTACAGGTTTCACGCTTGGGACTAGAGCGCGCTGTGTGAATGTCAGCGGATATTTATTTATTTTGCTATACATATTATGCTTAAGTAGTACTTATAAATCTTATACCTATACAAAGATATGTCCATTGTAAGACAAACTTCTAAAACAGAAAGTCTATAAAAGCCTACCAACCTACAGCTAACAGGCCTTCGCGCAAATCGTGGCTAAACGAGTAATTATATTCTTGTGAGGTATAAGGAAGTTCTAAATGATTTATCACTGTTTTCTTTCACAACTGTCTGTTACAGAATTCAGATGTATTTTAACACACACACATATTAGATTATTCAGATGTATTTTTACACTTCATGAAATCAATTTTAAATATTTTTTAAAAATTGATTTCATGAAAATTGATTCATTTTAAATATTGTTTTCCCAACTATCATCCAACTCTGATATCCGGGTTTTAACCAATTCTTAACTTAGTCATTGATATGATACGATCAGATATTAGTCGTTTGTGTCGTTTTCATAGGCAAAAATATTTGAAATCTACCACACTTTAGAAAATATATGTCATATCTTAGAAGAAGTATTACCGTAATTTGTTAATCTTTTAAGATTGTTCGAAAATACTTTTTGCTCCTAAAATGTGCATAAAACATTACAGCCTGAACTGCCAAAAGGAATATACTTAGACGTGGAGACTACGACTTATACTACGACTAGAACACAAATTATTTGGTTTAAAACTAATTTATTAAGTGCGTTTTTTTTAATAAATTTAAAAATATATTAAGCTTTACGATTTGAGGACTGTAATTAAAAAGGAAAAGCATTTTGATTGGCAACTAACGAAATGGAATTCATTAAATGGTCAATACATTATGCCAGTGTAATAAATATCAAAAGACCTTATCATAGTCCACTTGCCTATGTGGGTCAAACTTAAAAGTTATGTAACCTAATCCCTTCCGCGTACTACAAAACTCCTTGCAACACTCCTTATTAGTTACCTGACAGTCATACTTATAATAACCACTCAGTGAAATCATTAAATAATACGTTTATCTTATTGTTAGCTGAAAAGGTAAGGATTCTATTGAAAAACAGCTTACTAATTATTAATGTGAAAGTTTGTCTCTTTGGCCGTCTTTCACGGCAAATCGGAAAGACCAATAGACGTGATTTTATAGTGAAGATAGTTGAAGGGATGAAGAGAGTCATAGGCTACTCTTTGTTTTATTCTAACCCCTCAAATGGGGGGTGGAAGTTTGTATGGAGCATTTCTAAATTTCTAAGGTAGGAAGTTATAACTTGATATGCAGACTATTTGTCACTACCAAAATAATCTAACATATTTTTATTTTTTTCGGAAATTGGCTCCTATACCTAAAGGTTACCTTAAAAGAGGGGTAGAAATTTGATATGGAACATATCGCAATTTTCAAAGTAGGAAGTTAAAAAACTTAAAAACATCTACAGCAACTTAAAATAATATTCTGTTTTCGTAACAAGGAAAGGGAAACCGTGCTACCCCGAATTTAATACGAGCGAAGCTGCAGGCAAAGACTTGATCTAATTAAATTGAATTTACATGCTTAGGAAAAGCTTTGAATGTGCGGAGAAATAGACGTTTTTTTTTTTCTTTTTGTTAATTTTGTCATTTTTATGAATATTACAAATATTTCCAGCATTAGAATTTTAAAACAATTTGTTAATAGTTTAAAAAAGGAAATGTTTTTGTGAGGCTAATAAAGGTTTGCGTGGGCCCGTTAACGTCTGTGTGTCTACGGAAAAGCAAAAAGTGCCTTCTCCTTGCCATGTTAGATAACTATGACAACCATTTTAGATATTTCCGTGTCGTTCTATTTAATAGTAGTAATCTTGCATCAGCAATCACTATGAATAACGCTTTTGTCCAAAATTCTTAGTTTATACGATTTACACTAATGGTATTTAAATTCATTCAAATAATTGATTTGATTGTATAAGAAAATATCGCAAAAATATGAGAAAATCAAGTATTACTAGTATTTCTTTCTTTCTTTCTTTACTACCATCTTTGAGGACGTGTTCAAATGAGGAACGGTCATCCCGTGAGGGTTGTGTTAGGGGGAGACCTGTGGCGGGGTGGAACAGGCATGTACGAGAGGCTCATCAGGAAGCTCGGCGTAAGTTCCAACTGTGGTTAGCTTACAATAAACCCGCCTGTGGGGTTATTTATATATCACGTAAGATCTTTAAAAGTAGGCTTAATTGGTGCTTAAAAAATCAAGAACAGATTAAAATAGACTCTCTTACTACTTTATGTCAGTCTAAACATTTAATAAGTTTTGGAAGTGTACAAATAGACTTAATGTCAAACCGAGTCTTCCTTCGACTGTTGGGAATTGGTGAGCCAAAAGCTATTGCTGACATGTTTAGGGAACATTTCCAGGTCAAAGCTAACGTTGCACACAGTGGGCTCACTTCTATGTTCACCCTTAATGTTACACCTATCCAATTTACGGCCAAAGCGTGGCAGATGCTATAAAAAAAATGTCTAGGGTAAAAGTCACCGGGGCACGATGGGCTTAGTGTGGAGCATTTCAAATATGCAGGGCAGCATTTGCCTAGGGTGTTAGATACTTTTTTCTCTCTTTGTATGAGCCACTCCTACTTGCCTGCGGAACTCATGAAAACTGTAGTCGTCCCTGTAGTCAAAAATAAAACGGGTGACATTTCTGACAAAAATAACTATAGACCAATTTCACTCGCTACCATAACGGCAAAGGTGCTCGACAGTCTGCTGGACCTTCAATTAGATAGTTGTTTTGAATCTCATGATGCTCAATTCGGATTGAAGCAGGGTTTGTCCACAGAAATTGCTATAATAAGTCTTAAGCATACTGTTGGGTACTACACGAACCGTCTGACTCCAATATACGCTTGTTTTCTCGACCTGTTCAGGGCATTTGACTTGTGGACTATGACATCCTATGGGGAAGTTAAGAGAGCAAGGGTGTACCACCGGTGTCACTAAATTGATGCAGTTCTGGTATGCGAACCAGAGCAATACGGTTAGGTGGGCTGGCTCTTTTTCTGAGGGCATAGACATTATCTTACGGACGACCTTTAAGACAATGTTGATATAGAGAGGGAACGTAGGGCATTGGCGGTTAGGTGCAATATGCTGGCACATAGGTTCTCGCGTTGTACAGACCTTGTTAAAATCACGCTTTTTAAAGCATACTGTCAGAATACGTACAGTACTGTGGACCAGTTACACTAAAAAATCACTTAATATCCTACGTGTCCAATATAACAATGGTTTTAGGGTACTTTTGGGCCTATAGAAGTTTGTGTCTATAGAATTAATTGTCTAATGGTGTGACCAAACTGACCAATATTAAAATCCTACCATAAAATAAAACGAATTATTACAAAAGTTTACTATTGACATACCATTTCGATTCTATTAGCGCATTTTAAATTAGCGAAATTAGGGCCAGATAAGTACAGCTGAAAGTGCATCGGTAATTAGAATTAGTAATGTTCAGGTAGTGTAACTACAGCATTAAGGTAATTATGTGGTACTGGAATAGCGTACTGAACGCAGCTGATGTTTGGTCTGAGATAGAAGCCTATCTTGATCGCATTATATTTGCACGTAATGTCAGTGTAATCAGCAAAGGCAGCTCGCTAGAATAGCTGCAGCTTGATGTTTCATACAACCGGATTAAATTGTATAATCTTAATGGCGCTATGATCACAGTGGCAATAGTGATTGAGTAATAACGATGATAAATCATCTGACTAGTGATAGTAATTCAATTTGTTTATTTCAGACAACATAATCCATACCATATCACTGAAAAAAAAAACATTCAAAACCTTAAAGTGAAACTAAACATAAAAATACATTAAAGAAAATACATTATAAAATACATGACAAGCTAAATTAATGAAAAAAATAAATACGATTACTCTTAATAATTCAAAAATAAACAAAACAGATCAAACATAAGTAAAGATCAGATTGGAACTGTATTAGAACGCCAATAGATTCCTAATGTTCAATTGGCTATAGTTTTGTACATCATCATCATCATCATCAGCTCATTAAACGCCCACCGAGGGCACGAGCCTACCCGTATAGGGTGATTAGGCCTTAGTCGTCCCGCGGGCCCAGTGCGGATTGGACGACTTCACACACAACCTTCGAATCTCTTCGCAGGCGTGCATGAAGGTTTCCTCACGATATTTTCCTTCACCGTAAGAGCGTCGGTAGTCGTCGGTAGTTTTGTACGTGTGACCCAAATTTTGTAGTGTTAGTAGATACCTATTAAGACCTATGCTACTGGATATAAAGCCTATGGCATTATATTTGTGGCTGTATTATAAAGTATCTAAAAAGTACGATTACCATTTTTTTAATTTTAATTAATCAACGTAAATGTCATTTACTACATTTTAGTAACGACGAACTCTACCAAGTTACAACCTTCTCAAGGTTTTTTGTTAGTGCAATCGTGACAATAATTTATTACAAGATAAGCTTATTTTTAATACGTGCGTAAGGTTAGTTAATATAGGCTTACCTACTTTTTTATACTACCTGGCTACAAACATAAAAGTACAGGATAAACATATACTAATTCATATTATTTGACTTTTAAATTGAGTCTCTCGGATAAGTAGTTTTCGGAGCATTCTTTAAAACGCTAACACAAATAACTTTGCTATTTCTTTAGTAATGATCGAAGCCTACACCTACATTCAACTAAACTTACCTCTCTGTAATTAAGCCACTCTTCCTAACGAGCAAAGTAACGCATCCTTTTAATTAGGACCTATCCTTTTGATTCAGGTAACGACCTAAGATTAGTTTCCTAATTGCCAGACAAGTATTCTTCTGCTGTTTGGATTACTTCATCTTTTGTGTTAAGAATGCAAACAAATGCTTTTCCTTCTTTCTTTCATAGGCTACCCAAATTTACATCCGGAATCAGCGTAAAGTACTTTTTTATTTTGGTTTTAATTAGCCAGTTTGGTCACCTGATGGTAAGTGATACGACTCCCCATGACACTTGCAGTATTGAAGGAAACGTATAACGGTAACCTTATATTGGACATTATTTTCAATCAACACAGATGTTAGGTTTCGTACATCCATTAGGTAAATAATTTCACTAGACTTGGTACAGTATCGAATAAAAGTTACTTAATGAAATGTTATGTTAGCAGTTACCTATTGATTTTAATTTTCCTAACAAAGGGATTCGTGGGGACGGCAGAATAGAATACATTTGTCCCCACCCCTACTCCTCCGGAGGGTGTCGTAAAAGCCGACGAAGGATAATACACCGGGTGGTGGCAGCAGCGCCATCCTGCGAGAGAACAAGGGGATTTAGCAGCTCAAAGTAATATATAAAAAATCCTGTTGAATCAGAACCGCCTCTGATTTTGTAGTCGTTTAAAAATACTAACTTACTGTTATGTGAAACGAGTATAAAACAGTTAAAATTGTTTATAAGGTATATAATACGTCAGTAGGCACATTTAATTGGTGTCATTAATGCCATAACAAGTTAAAAAGCCGTTTCTTACTCAGGTTAATTATGTTATTAACTAAGGAAGGAGGTGCATTGTCTTGGACTCGCCATACTCTAACAAGCTCAAGTTGTATACTATCAAACTCTGTAGTTTGCTAGTATACGACTTTAGCTTGTTTTTTAAATAAAATTATGATAGCAAACAAGCAGCTTATTTGGTTACTTTCGCCTGTATTACACGGATGATTTCGAAATCAGGATATCAGTGTCTTCTCTTCAGCCAATCGCAGTCCAATAGCTGGATATAGGTCTTCTTCGCTATATGTCGGTTATCTCGGTCCTCTGCTTTTTACATCCAGCCATCACTAACGACCCTTCGCAAGTCGTCGATCCGGGCCGGAGGGCGTCCTATGCTACGCTTGCCCAAACGCGGTCTCCGTCCAGATCTCGTCTGTTCCAACGGCTATCGGTTCTGCAACATACGCGACCAGACTATATTATTAGAGTCTCGTATTTTTGAGATATTGATAATTAATCGTAGTGCCTATCCAGTAATTTCTGGCTGAAACTTCGGAACCAGCTTAATCCCTTAATGTTAGTAATTTCATATGAAAAATAAAAATATATTTTTGGATCTGTGGATCTTACTGCCGGGGTCAGTGACCAAAACGTACAACCGCAAATTTAAATCAATAGTTTAATCTAGATAAGAGTTCCCCATCTCATCTCCTTAACGTCAGGAAAGGCGAATATAAACGCGAACCCATTGTTTTTAAAAAAATCACCTGCAATCGATTGCAAGCTACAAGTGACGCTGCACTGTGTGCATGCACCGTATCGTTTCTTCGGCGACCTTGCGCGACTGTTGGCTCACCTATTGGATAATTAGTTGTCAGGGAAATCGTGAACCGCTTCTATTGAATGGAAAATGGAAAGCCGGTAACAAAGCAACGGGTCGAAGAGTTGTACAGTTATAATGAGCATTAGTAAATGGAAATCATCAAACTATGCGCCTTAAAATTTGTGTTAATAATATGGTTTACAATTTTTATTTATTCGATTTAGCACCCTGGCATCCCCCATTGTACGCTTTGCAAGATGCGGTCGCAGCTCTAGACAGTGTTGCCACCTTAGCCCTTTTGTAGCTAGAACTAGCACTTTTAGTATAGGTGAACTCCCTTTTTAACGATTTAGACCGAAAAGAGCAATTTAGCTCTTTTTCACGGGCTTGAAAATATTAATAAATATTGAAGTTTTCGATATCTGGCGCAAAATGGGGGAGACCTATGTCCAGCAGTGGACTGCGATAGGTTGAATAGGATGAAGTTTTCGACATGCTAACTAGTACTTTTTTGCTATTTCATCGGTCCTGATGACCTTTTTTGACATTTTAAAAAAATAAAAAAAACGGCCTCATGACACGATTATTTCAGCATTTTTGGAACAGAAAATCTTTTGATGCTCAATCTAGCCCTATCCTGCCCTTTTTAACATCTCAAAAAGCCCTTTTTCTAAAACTCAGGTGGCAACACTGGCTCCAAAACACTGCAGTGCTGCTCCAACGGCTATCGGTTGTCTTCAATGATTATCCAGCAACACAGCTTACTGAATGGCTCGTTAAATTACTTTAACCCTTAGGCCGCTAATGACGCCTTAACGCGCCAGTCACAATTGATTTTCTATTGTTTCTGGATTCCCAGCGTTCAATGGGTTAAACTTATGAACCAATCCTGAGTCATCAGCAGTGATGGCACTATAGATTTAGAATGGAAGCGCGTGGACTGCACAACAACTTTATTGAGGGCTTTATATGACATAAATATCCATTCAACATACATTCTTATTATACATATATTGACCTATCTCCAGCTGTGGGTGGCGAGGTTGTAGAGTTATTCACGGTTGCAATAAGTTCATTGCAAAAGTATTTTAACAAATTACTTTCGCGACTCTATCACATTACAAAATTTAGAGTAGGGATAATTAAGTAGTTTCTATTGCACCACGCACTCTATTCAGATTTTGCTAATGAAAATTTAAAGCAAAGCTTTCTAATTTCGTTTAAAAAATAGGACGATATGTCAAAATATCAGTTATTTCTGGGCATGTTAAAAAAATTACGCTATGAATGTAATGATATTGTCAATTAACTATTTACAAGTATTAAAGTTCCTCCTTTCTAGAAAGGATTGAAAGTGTGGAATTAAGTATTAAGAATTTGTGACTCTATAATAAAGATACTATTAGCGCATTTTTAAATGACCGCAATTCTCAGAGGAGTAATATTCACTTCGAGGCGGAATTAGGGCCATATAGAGATACCATAAAAAATGACTTCTGTCGTCCTTGATTTAATTAACTTTTAGTTTTTAGTAGTTTCAATACACCACGGCACCATTCCTTAGACAGAGATCAGCATTGAACTTATTAGTTACGAGGGTTACCACTCGTTTATTTAAATAATATCACATTGTATTTCAGTTCATTGTACGATTATTGTTATATATGTTATAGAAAAATATAAAAAGTGGCTTATACTATATTTTCATTGCTATTCAGTTTTCCAGATTTTTTATAGAATAGAATAGGGCCATTTCCTATATAACTAGATATATTGATACTCTAAGGCCTCCTATATCATTTCAATAAAAAATCCTTTATTGAAATGATAAAGAATTTTTTACATTAATTTTGGAGCGTGATTATTTATATTTCTTAATTAATATAATAGTAATACCTTAAGCTTTATTAGTCTTAAACAAGTATGATGACGACGGGGTGATACACAAGGACTAAAAATGAGTAATATTTTTTTCTTAAATTTCCCAATTGCACTATATAATTTTTAGTGTTTTTAAAAACTATGTAACCTTAAAAAAGGGTGGCAACCTTATTAGTTATCTATGTACCTGCAACACTCACTTGGCAAGGCAATAGGTGCATTAACCTTTCCGACCGGTCGGAAATCAATTTCCAGCACTTAATAACTTAGGCTACTAACCACATTCATAACACTGTAGAGGCCTAGGCCTGTATTTTGCAATATCCATGCTGGTGTGATTAAATAGTGCATCGGTACAGTTTACTACTATTATTTCTACTATTGGGCAAAATAATTCCCTAATTCATATGAATGGAAACACAATAGTGCATTACATACACGTTGCAGTTTCGTGTTTCTAAAGGGTTTGTATCGTATCATTTGTGCTTATTATTTAAAAAGTCCGGTCACTGCAAATATACTTTTAGTTTTTGATGTTTAGCTACATGAAAGCAGCGATATGAGTTGTGAAACTTGTGAACTGACCTAGGATTGTTCTAATAATGATGCATAAAACAGGTTATTTTATTGTTTCCCAAACACATGAGCTTACCCGACACAGACATCAAAATACGCAGACAAGGATGACACTCAGTTCTTAGGCCACAATTTACGAGCATGCCGGTATACTCGTAAATATTACAATAAATATTTTTTGTGCATTGATGCAAAAAGATATTATTAAATAATGATTTGAATATTTTTCCAGAAAGATACTAACATAACAATTATATTGACAAATCAGTAAGGCGATGTCAGATGATGTTTAAAATCGAAGTAGTACGAGTAACTTCCATTTATTTTAAACATCGTAAGAATACCTGCACAAGCCTACGCAGAAATTCAATGGTTGTGCGTGAAGTGAGAATGGGCCCGCGTGGAAGTCTAAAGCCTGTACGTATACCCTATACGTGAAGGCTCGTGACCCTCTATGAGCTAATGAATGAATGAACTTCGATTCTAAACATTATAAAGTCTACTTGGGAGTATTAGGGGAGTTTCCAGGATGTCTACACTAGTGCGTTTAAAGGTGCACCTAGCCCTCCCCGCAACGTCTTAAGAAGCTCTTGTAATGCGGCATACTTTGGCTAATTTCGTAAAACTATAATGATGAAACCCGTCTGCGCCTGCCACTACCCCGAAACTGTGATGGTCAGCGGCCAACAGTGAAACCCCGAACACAAAAAATGTCTCAAACCAACAACGCAACACTTCGTGCGCTTCAAAATGTAATGTTAAAACCCAAACCGTCAATCGGTACATTCTATTGTCTAGTTACTAAAACATTTGATCTAGAAATGACCAGTTATCTAACTTCAAACAATAAACTCAGTTAGCTATCTTCTAGGTCATCATGACGCGTGTACGTCACAGTTTCGCTTTAAATCAAGGTGTTGCATAAAACAGTGACAAAAATAAAGTACGCCATATCACAATAAAACAACATGAAGCCATTACAGTCATGGTTAACATAGATACGTTGTTATACTGATGCAACCAACGAGTTGTAACTAGCAACTTGTCCAAGTTCGACTATGTCAATAACAAAGTGGGTTCTAGGTTTAATGTCGTTTTAATGGACTGGTATTTACTACAAATAAAGGTAGGTTTTATAGTTGCTCAATTGGCTACTTAAGTTTGAAGGTATTTATCAGAGCCTTCGTAAAGAATGTTGACTTTAACTTAACCATTATTATCTACCACTTTATAATCGATAAAGTACTGATAATGGTATACATATTACCTTACTGAACACAGAACAAATCTGCTTGAGGTGAGGATAGACTGATAGTGTATTTCAGTTCATGATGGTCACAAGAGTCTTGTTCGTCCTCATCTATTCAGCAAATGATACAAAGGGTTACTCGGGTTGGTATACACCTTAAAACATGAACTCGCTGCGTCCATCCAAGACTACTGATAGACATACTTATCCTACATCTTGCACCAGAGAACCCGAACACACCAGCTATATAAATTAATGAAATATAAAGAAAAAACTGTTTAAAAATAATGAACGTACAATTATGTTTATCAAGCGTTAACCACGCGGGCCCAATACGGTGTTTTTGAGAATCCTGAGATTTTTCCGATGACATAACGTGTTTTCTAAAGCACGGAATAATCTTTCAATAAGGCGATTCAGCGCGTCGGTGGCTCAATGGTGTGGACTGTCGCCTTCCTACCGGGAGGGTTGAGATTCAAACCCCGACACGTACCAATGTATTTTCGAATTTTCGAAAATATATGTACGTTATCTGACGCTCTTACGGTGAAGGAAAACATCGTGAGGAAACCTTCATGCAAGCCTGCGAAGAGATTCGAAGGTTGTGTGTGAAGTCGTCCAATCCGCACTGGGCCCGCGTAGACGACTAAGGCCTAATCACCCTATACGGGTAGGCTCGTGCCTCTCGGTGGGGACGTTTAATGAGCTGATGATGATGAAGGCGATTCAGCCTGCAAATAACCTCACTGGATCGCACAAAGTGAATTTTAATACCCTCTCCCTAAGATTCGGAGTTCGTGGACAAGATCGAGTCAGATCAATGTCATTAAAACCCTTATTCGATTTAAAAGCTCAAAAAATTACTTTCATAAGTTAATTTAGTCCTTTTTATTAGTGATTGTTATTATCCGTAATGGAATATAATTTGTAAGCTAAGTAGGTATTTGAATTTTAAACGGCATATACTCAACTCAAAAACGGTAATCAATAACGATCATTGGGAACCTGCGTCAGTTATCACAATATGTCATGAGAAACAGCACAAACGACCGCCATGCAAAACAATACTCGAGAATTTCCATCTATTGTCCAGGTTCAGTTTTTGCCATCAACTTGCGTAGGCAGCTACTGACTGAACTTGGTACCTAAAACGTTAATATAAATGGGTACCATATAACCACGAACATATCAAATGTCTTTGATTGACTAAAAGGTAGTAGGACTTGGTACCTACTGAGAAAAGGGCCGGCAACGCATTTCTGGGACCTGAGGTCTTGCAAATGTTCATGGCGGCGCGGCAGTGTCACTTACCATCAGGTGAACCGTACGCACGTTTGCCTCCTGTTCAATAAAAAAAACCGCAGTAATAGATATCGTCCTCAAAATTGTGGAAGAAGTGTTTTGTACAAAAGAGCAATGTAGCTGGTCAAATTACCGGTATAAGAGACCCAACATCTGTCGTCTCAGGTGACGGACCCTGTTATTAATTTCCTTCAACACTGCGGGCTCAATCACCCGGTGGGTTTACCACCATCTTTAAAAACAGTACTACATTAATACTAAAAATTAAAAAGATTAGGTACTCTAGTGATACTTCGCCTTTTTGTACCAGATTATATCAGGTACCTATACTTATTTACTAAAGAGGTGGTGGTAACCCAACTAATTGTCTTAAAAATCAGTAGAAATCCTATTTAAGCAAACCCGTGTTCAGAATTTTACATGAAGTGGCTGAAATGCTAACTCATGACTACATTACTTGACGAAATTGCGAACTAGTATAGTATATAATAAATTATCTGTAGTACTAGTTACAGTCTAGTCTATGGTTAAAACGTTTCTCATGCTACTTGGTAATGACCTCAACCAACCCCTTCCACGTCCATACTGCCAAATGGGACTGCATTTACGATATTTTAACCAATCATAGTGATTATCTTAATAATGTATCCATTCATATGTTTAAGTAAGCGTGTTGTTAAGAAACCAGTACCGCCTGAAATAATTAACAGTTGTCTAGAGAACTTGTTCTAGACTGCAATTTAATAGAGCACATAAGTTCCTTGCAATAGAAGTTAGCGAAAACTATAATAAACCCACCTCGAGTTTTATATACATTAACACCACATGTTTATTTATTTATTTAATTCTTTATTGTCCACTGAAATACACAAAAAAAAAACAAAAAGAAAAGAAAAAGAGAGTACAATGGGCGGCCTTATTGCACATGGCAATTTCTTCCAGGCAACCTTAGGGTGGAGAAATCAAATACATAGGTATATGTTCATATGTACACAAATATTTGTAGTGTGTTTGCACGGGAAACAAACCTGGAGCCCTAAGTGTAAAAAGACGTGTACAATACTAGAAAGCAGGGTTTTTCAGATTTTTCCCATATGCTAAAGTTTTGTTGCTTGAATAAAACAAGGGCGCTCTCTCTTTAAAAACTTAACTTTTTAGATGTCTACAATCCGCCTGTCCAGCGTTGATATTATGGTTAAACCTTCTCTTCAACCTATCGCAATCCACTGCTGGACATAGGTCTCCCCCATTTTGCGCCAGATATCCCGGTCCTTCGCATTTCTCGTTCAGCTTCCACCAGCGACCTTTCACTAGTCTTCGGTCCATCGGGTCGGGCGGCGTCCTACGCTACGCTTGCCAAGACGCCGTCTCCACTCCAGAACTCGTCTGCTCCAACGGCCATCGGTTCTGCCACATACGTCTGCCACTTCACTTGCTGATCCGGCGGGCTTTGTCGGTAACTATGGTCAAATCTTAAACTAATCTTTTAAAGGTCCTTACTTTGGCAGTGGACTGCCACAGCTAATGTTGTCTCTAAATAATATATTGAATGTCTTTGGCTTCATCGAACTTTAATAGTTGGTTTCTGAATCGATAGAGAACATAATATCCTTTACCCGGGATATTAAGTTTTCTATATTTGCCCATATTTGCCTGGAATGTCCAATTGCGGATATTAAGTTTATATATATATATATATATATAGCATGTTATGTACCACTTAAAAAGTTCATTATGTCTTCAATGTGCTCATACTTAGGTAGGTAGGTTGCGTACCTACCACTTTAAAAGTGTATAATTTCTTTACTAGAGAATTTAATATCCTGGATAAGATCCCAGCTCTAACGAAATTCGGTCCCTGAACTTACAAATTTGTTTTCACAAATGCACGAGGTCGTAAAATACAGCTTACTTGACTCCCGTGTGTAAACAAAACTTTAAGACAATAGATGCACAATGTTAAAACTGCATAATGCGATTTGCGTGTAGCAACTGCATTTGCGGTGGATCGGTGATCTTTAATCGTTGCAGTCACCTTGACGGCAATTACGGTCAAGCACTTCGTTAAACGCCAACAAAATGATTTTACTGGCGCAAGTACTTTATGAGTTTAGTCCTTAGACAGTTATAGTGCGTCTGTGCAGCAATATCATCATCTTTACAGCCTCATTTCCACTGCTGAAAGGCCTCCCCTAATGATTTCCACGCTACCAGGCCATCGGGTCGTCTGGTTGAGGGTCGGCCTACGCTTCATTTCCGTTACATGGACGCCACTCAAAACCTTCCCACCCGATCGGTTCTACGCACTATGCCCTGCCCATTCCCACTTCACCTTGCTATTCCTGTAGAATATGTCGATCACTTCTGTTTTCATTATTTATACAATTAATCGTACTACTATTAGAGCGTCGGGGCTCAGCTGGTGTGTGACTGTCGCCTTTCCTACTGGAGGGCTGAGGTTCAAATCCCACAAGCCAATGTATTTTCGAATTTTCGAAAAATTATGCGTTTATCCGACGCTCTTACGGTGAACGAAAACATCGTGAGGAAACCTTCTGCACGCCTGCGAAGAGATTCGAAGGTTGTGTGTGAAGTCGTCAATCCACCTCTGGCCCGCGTGGACGACTAAGGCCTAATCACCCTATACGGGTAGGCTCGTGCCCCTTGGTGGGACGTTTATGAGCTGATGATGATATACATATTAAATATTCATCGTGCTGAATTTGGTCTACTATCCAATTAGCATTGAACTACACTGAAAATATAAAGTTAAAGGCTCGAGGGTCGAACAGAATAAAAACTCAACTATAAAAATACAAAATATGAGTGGGATCAAGCAAGATTGTTACAACGATAGATTTTATTGTCTTCACATTGTATAATTTACACTAATGTAATTTCCTTATGATCATGTTGTAATAAAACCTTAAATATTCAAAGGAATAAACTATATCTTGGAATTACTGTGATTACGTATGACATCATGTGGATTATTATGATTAATAACTGGTACAGACACGTGTTAACAAACAATACATCTGCAGCCATTTTAATTACACCTCAATAATCAAGATACTATGATGAATAGCTGTTGAATAGCATTAGGTACTAGTTTTTGATGACCTATATGTAAATACGAGTGTGCGCGGTGCGGTATATTGTTTACCACCGGCCCGCGCACCGGTTTCTTGCAAATCGTCACGGGCAGCAGTACTGTATTAGACGCCTTAATTGTCACTCCTATATTTCCTTCTTATGTGCTATATATAGATATACTCGTAGGTACTTGTGTTCTTAAACTTAAACGTGTGTTACAATAGCTAAGATACATAGGTACCTAATAAACTGGTAATATAAGAACAGTGTGTTTCATTGTTAAACATATCATTTTTACATCACTAGCCAATCCGCACTGGGCCCGCGTAGACGACTAAGGCCTAATCACCCTATACGGGTAGGCTCGTGCCCCTCGGTGGGGACGTGTATGAGCTGATGATGAAATAAATATCCATCGACATACACACACAATATCTAGTCCCAATTCTTACAAGAAGCTTTTTGTATTATGTGTACATAACAAAAATAAGGGAGACCTATTTCCAACAGTGGACTGCGATAGGTTGAAGAGAGAGAAGAGAGAGTATATAACAACTGATAAACATACTTAAGTACCTACACAATTTTTATATTAAAAAAACAATTAATACGTGCGTGTAAAAAAAAGTAATGTTTTTCAGTTATTTAGTATCCTAATTACGAGTACAAGCTCCTTGCTTAATATGAGGCTAGGTGGCGCTGTGTGAATCATCATCATCATCATCTCAGCGATATTCCCGGTTACTTTCGGAGCTTGCGCTCCGAAGCCCAGGGTCCGCTTTCCGACACTTTCTCTTCCACTTTGCACGATCTTTAGCATCCATAACTGTTACACCATTAGCCCGCATGTCATCCTTTACGACTTTAGATGGCGCTGTATGTGTATGAATGTCAGGGGATATTTAATATTTAAAGTTTCATGCACACAAATGTTATACTACCCGAAACCCATGGCGTACATAGATAATAGTCGACTTCTCTAATAGGTGACAAGAGCGAGTCTTCAATAATAATAAAATAAGTTTCCCTATTTCTTCATTTACAAGTGGAAATGAAAGAAATGGCAGAAGGCGGCGCGTCGCTGGCGTGGCGATTGCTGGCGACCCTCGAAGGAGGTTCACTCCTGCTGGCCACCTCAGCACTCCTCGCGTATTCTGCGAGGAAGAGAGTGTCCAGGAACAAAAGGACGAGGAAACCAGTTAGAAATGTTCTAGTAAGTACAAAATTACCTTTAAACAACTTTCAGTTTATTCATGTACCTAGTATTTTGTTGTCTTACTAAGTACAATCACTAAAACACCTACTTCTGATTACTATCAAAAAAAGAATAAAAAATTAAAAACCTTCAAAATACTAAAAATGTACATCAAGTAACAATGACAGTATTGTGTTAAATATTTTTAGGTACCCAGTTATCCTAACTTTCAATGTTGTATAATATTGGGTGAGAGCAGGTTATCTACTGTAGAACAGAATTAAAATAATCATTACATGCATATATTTATTTGTTATCTTCTTATTTCCAGCTAACAAATACAACGAATATATTAGGAAAAGAATTGAAAGAAAGACTGGAATCCCGAGGTTGTATTATACACACAATACCAGACGAAGCGAGTCGAGAAACAAGCAGTGTGGACCTCGCACCGAGCGAAATAAGCGGATCGAGCGAAATTATAGGAGCAACCGATATAAGCGGAGCAAGCGAAACAAGCCAAGCGAGCGAAAAAAGCGAAGCTGACCACAGAGTAGACGCTCTAGTTATAGTCGGCGCTTTCTCACCACCGAAAACCGCCGGACTGCAAGGCATGGCGGAATTGGTTAGCGAGGATGTTTACTGTAATTTAAATGTAAGTAAATATTCTTAATACGTATTTAAACATCCGCTTCAGATCTACCAATGGTTCTGTTGATTTTTTGCTGCAATACTTACACAAAAATTCTTAAAGATATGGCAAATAAACATCCTTCGCGTTTGTAAGCTTTAGTTGCGATAACAACGTTCTTTATGCTTGCCTTTATTCAGCATATCAGATGTTCACATTTTTTAGAAAAGATCAGCATTTTTTTGGTTGCTTTGGTAACGACGACGGTTAGCAGTCAATAAATAGATAAAGGAATGTACCACGCAAGATATCGCAGAGAAAGGTGGGAAAACCTCATCAAGCCTGAGATAGCGGCTAGCACGTCAGTTGACGTTTGCACATGTTAAGTAGCTAATGGTTAGTAATCAGATCATCATCAGCTCTTTACGCGTCCCCACAGAGGGGCACACGCGGGCCCTGTGCGAGTTGGCCGACTTCAAGACTTCAACCTTTGAATCTCTTCGCAGGCATGCGCAGGTTTCCTCAGGATGTTTTCCTTCCCCGTAAAAGCGTCAGAGAAACGTTCATATAATTTCGCAAAATACATTGGAACCCTCTCCTATACCCGGTAATTTTACTAGACAAAGAACCCACCCAAAACACAAAAGTGCAAAATCTCCTATTTTACAGGAAGCTATCTGGCACTGCGTCCCCACCTAGACGACTCAGTAAGTCTACTACCATGTTTATGTTAAGGGATGATTAAAACCAAGAGTTTTTTGGTTGCAGTTGTTAGAGCGGCTGTCTCAACGAGTAGAACGTGGAGGGCGCATGGCTTGGGCGTGCACGGGCGCAGGCGCTAAGGTTCCCGACGCCTTCGACGCTGTGCTCAGTACTAATCTCCATCACATCGCTACCAGGTAACACGTCCTTCGTATAATCCACTTAAATATGAGACACGTTAAACGTTTCCTGAAGATATTTTAGCAGACTGGGAGTTCAATGACACCAACCCTAGTGTCCCGTGGCGTGCACTCCATATAGCAAATAAGCAATGCATTCCCTGTGCGTCCAGACAGCCTGTACAATTAAATGCCCGCTAACACATTAAATGATTCCCACCGCCCATTTGCCTCTACAGATTTGAAACTATTTGCATAGGCGATCTGCTGTCATCAACATCACTCAATTTGTCAAAAAAAATTTTTTTTTTGCGATTTCTGTCACTCACTTTACATAACTCTCAGTTATACCCTACTCATATTCTATATAATCTGTACATGCCACTGCTATTCAATGATGTAAAAAAGTATGGATTCGTGATATGCTCACAAAACAATAGAAAAAAGTGTTCCGAATGCAGTGACAGCTCACATATTTCGAGTATCGAACACTTTTACCTAAACAAAAGAGTACAAACTGTAGGTACTCTCTTCGGCGGTTCGTTTTTGAGGCACGGATGGCGTATCTACCTTTATAAATACAGAATATCATTGCTGCTAATGTCATAGTTTCTACACCTGGGCTCCGATTCCGCTATTTTTCTCAGGATAGTACCTATTCGGTAACAACAATCCCAAAATAGATTTCGGTCCAAGTTGGTTTAACATGGGACTTATCTCAGTTTTTAAGTTATGAAGCTAAAAATTGATTGAAAGACGTTTGTTATCATTTAAAGCAGCATAAATAATACTCTGTTTTCGTAACCAAGAAAGGGAACAGTGTTACTCCGAATAGACCGCGAGCGAAGCCGCGGGAAAAAGCTAGTACCTATTTATATGTAACTTACATCATCATCATCAGCTCATTGAACGTCCCCACCGAGAGGCACCAGCCTACCCGTATAGGGTGTTTAGGCCTTAGTCATCCACACCGGTCCAGTGCGGGTTGGACGACATCACGCACAACCTTTTGAATCTCTTTGCAGCGTGTGTAGGTTTCCTCACGATGTTTCCTTCACCGTAAGAGCGTCGATAACGTTCATATAATTTTGATCATTCGAAAACACATTGGTACGATTTGAACCTCACCCTCCCGGTAGGAGGGCAACAGTCCACACCACTGAGCACGAATAACCCATAATTATATATTTCTAAATACACAGGTCACATTGTGAACCGGTGTGGGTGGGGCGAGGTCAGAGCGTTCAGCAGACTGCGGAACGTATCGTCGAAGCACTCCTCTCTACCAACGATCTCCAATCATCCGGATTTTCTATAAGGCAAGAGAAGTATTCGGTGTAATCATGTGGCTAAAGAAAGGTCGACCCTCAACTAGGGTTGCATTATATTAGCGATGTTTATGAGCCGCATATGTGCAGACCATTGAATATACAAAAAAAAACAAAATCCTTCCTTCAGAAAAGTTCGTACTTTACAAGGAGTTACTAAGTAGTTAATTTTACTTATCTTTCAAAAGCAAACAAATAAAATTAACCACTTAGTTAAGCAGCATCATTGCAGGCAGACACACAAAAACAGACGACATCTAACAGAGTGCCAAATTTTCCAATTTTTTTTTGTTACAGAAATGCTGCTCAAAAAGTTGGGGAATACCTTTGCAGGTGGTTGAAAATTGTCACATAATTCGCACTGAAGACCCAATATGTAAATATAAGTAATAAAAATAAGGTGGTTTTAAAATTGTAATTATATAATTATAATGATGATGGATTCTTAAATATATAGTACCTACACATATCCCAAACAATTGCTGGAAATGAGCTTGAATTTTGGTATAATTAAACAAATTAAATGTTTAATTGAAAAACATTAGAATAAGTAATAAATTTACCAAAAAATATATTAAACTGTATTATTAAACCTCAGATTATTGTCCCATATCGATCCTGCCTTTCCTGTCAAAAGTATTGGAGCGTGTTGTTCATCAGCAGCTTTGTGCCTTCTTGTCTCATAATAAACTTCATAATCATTTCCAGTCCGGCTTCAACATAGAATTAGAACTACAGCATAGAATCCGGGTTAAAATAGCGATTAAAAACTTATACCTGATGCTCTCACTCCCTACACGATTTTGCGTAGGCGAAAATGAGACAGCAAACTGATCATTGTTCTCATAATTAGCAGGTCGTCACATCTGTTATGTCATTGGAGTCATTCACATACTACCAAATTCAAAATCTCATTTTGACGTACATTGTTAAAGATTGTTAAAACAGTTTGACACCTTGCTCACATGGCCGGATTATAGTACTGTCAGTGGTTTGGCGGCTCCTGATTATAAGAAAAATATTTTCTGTGTAATTTGCACTCAGATTGGCTCAGATAGTGATTTATCTATACTTAAACTCGTTCTTATTGAAGTGTTTTAGATTATAAAAACATGTCTTGTGTTATTGACGGTTGTTTTTCACATTCAGGAAGGAAAGAAAGCAGTGGTGAAAAGATTCACTTTCATTCGTGAGTTTTTGATTAAATTTATATTAAATAAATCAGGAAATGTGTGTAAACTATGATATAAATGTTTCTTACTTATAGTTGTACTTTTCAAATAAAAGCCAAAACAGTATTTGTCTACTTTTTCTCAAAAAATCCCAATTAAATTTTCTAGGTAAACATTTCAACTAGTGATGTGGCTTTTACATATCGATATTTGAGTTAGGCTTTCCGGCGAAGCAACATCAGCAGATATATTAAGGTTATTATAATATTACAGTTTCCCAAAGAATGAAAATATGAAACAAGAATGGATAAGACGAGTCGGGAGACCTGACTGGAACTGGAAGCCACACAGCAGGATCTGTTCTAAGCACTTCTGTCCCGACAATTATTTGCAAAATGAATTTTCTTTAAAAAGGAGATTAAAATTTGATGCTGTGCCTTCATTAAATTTGTCCGAAGCTGAACCAATTGTAATTATCTGCCTATATATAATCAACACAAAAACGAAACCTTTCCAATGTATAAATAATTTTCAGAGTTCAGATCGAGGATACATTCACAGTGCAGCATCTGTTGTACAATGGCAAGGAAATAGTGCAAAAGTATGTACAATTTGCACAATATTATTATAATTATTTTATTATTATTATGTTTTCGAAATCCTTAAGATTCACGGGCCAAATAGTGGCCCGGTCCTTTGGAAGGCATGTGTGGGCCGAAGCCAACAGCACAGAGGCCTTTTTTCGAATGTTTAATCTTTGTAAGTGTTACACGTTATTATTGTTATTATTAGAACCTTCAAGCTGAGCAGCGCTCCCGCTATCCTGCAAATTATGTAGAACTACCTATTGCTTGCGGCTTCGCTCGCGTTAAGGAGTATTATTTTTTATCGCCTGTTTTGTATCCTTAGGGATGGAATTCATCAACATTCTTAAAGGAGATTTCTACATCCATAGTAGCTTTACCTTAAATCCTGTCTTAGCGAATGCCTGCGTTTTTACCTGCATGTTAAATTTCAGCCCGACCCGTCTTGTGGTTTGTGCATTGATAGATCACTATGTCAGTCAGTCATTTAGTCACCTTTGAGTTATATATATTAAGGAGATAGGTAGATGGCTTCGAAGCGTCTGGCTCATTGGGTGAGCAGGTATAAAAAGCCGGCCAATGAATGCGTCGGCAATCTTGAGTTCAACTCAAGAGTGAGTTACTCATAACATTTTGTGAAAAATTAAACGCGTTTGCTGTATTGAAATCTCACTTAAATGTTTATTTTATTCAACTATCCTATCTATCTAATCCACCATCTTTTTATAACCATGATGGTGCCCCAGTTTAAATTTTCACGGATTTAAAACACCTGTTACTATACTCAAAACTAAAATACCGAATAGATGGACGTACAGGATGTGTAGTTTTAGTAATATAATACGGAACACTAACAATTGAAGTTAATCTGTAAATCAATAAAAATAATATTATTATAATATATTTTATTTCTGACATAATATTTACCCCGTGAGAATCGAACCCACTACCTTCAGATCGAGGGCCGAATGTTTAGACTCACGTCTAGCGTGCACATTAACAATATTTCCAGATACCATTATCACTACATAGTATATAACATAGTCGCTTTTTCAGTTCCTATATTAAATCTTTAAAACTACGCAACGGATTTGGATGCAGGTTTTAGGGTTCCGTAGCCAAATGGCAAAAAACGAAACCCTCATAGATTGATGTCCTCATAGATGTATGTCTGTCGATCCGTCCGTATATCACACCATTTTTTCTCCGAAACTATCAGCACTACACTATTCAAATTCTGTAAGTATTATTCTGTGAACTGCTATAAGGTTTTGACAAGAAACTTGAAAAAAATATATACATTTTGGGCTCTCCATACATTGAACGGAACATCAATTTTTTTTTCATCGTTCCCAATCGTGTGGGGTATTAATGACAAAAGTCTTGAGCAATGCGTCCTACCCGTACTAATATACGCAGCTGAAAAATGGACACTGACTGCGGGATTGGTTCACAAGTTCAAAGTCACTCAACTCGCAATGGAGCGAGCTATACTCGGGGTCTCTCTTAGGGATGAGATTAGAAATGATTTAATCCGTAAGAGAACTAAAGTTACCGACATAGCCCGCCGGATCAGCATGTTGAAGTGCTCCTAGCTTCCCTCACGAAGTTTTTACGGCTAAGTTAGAAAGTTTGGTCTAAGGAACATATTCTTGCAAAACCTCGAGAAGGACGCCATCAAAGTTTACATAATAGTAATCCCCGTGAGAATTCAACCCACGACCTCCATGTCGAAAGCCAAATATTTAGTACCTTCGCTAGAGCTCATTATCAATATTTTCAGATACCATAACTATCGATAAAATATAATAATTCATTCCTTTCACTAGCAAATTCATCAATCAAATCAAGTTGTGACAACATACCAGATAATGAAACGACTCGTAACACATGTCTCTTTCTCACCCACTATTAAATACGTTAAGGAAAAAGGAATGAAGATATGCAGTGCAGTTGTTATTTTAGTCATCCTTCCACTTATTTATGGTTCCCTAGGCTTCAAGCTCCTCGCTTAATATGGGCTAGATGGCGCTGTGTGAGCGTCAGTTAATGTTTATTTTTTATTATAATAATTCGTACAAATTATTAAGAATTAAGATTCGAAATTTACACAGATAATAAATATTAATATAATAATAACATAAACTATCTCAAATGAAATATTATTCTTTTAACTTTATTTGAATTCATTATATAATTTATACGTTTTCAATTATTCTAAATTATTATAGTTTATATAATGCACTTATCTTCTATTTTTTATTCATTTATGTTTAGCTTTTATATACAAATGACATATAAATTTGTAATAATATGATTACAATAAATAGCATTCTGGATCTCTTGAACTGTGAGAATAAGAATTATTATTGTTGTATTAATCTTATAATCTTGTTAAAATCCGTTGTGTAATAACAAACGTTAAGGACTTCATTTTTAAAGTCTGTTTCACGAAAGAAGTCCCGCAGAAGTTACGCCACTGTCGCCAGACGGAATGATACCAGTACTGAAAAAAGTTTTACCTACTTTAAATTTAAGTATAATTACTAAAAAGTATTTAAAATGATTGAATAAGAAGTTTAATATTTTGTACATTAGAGAAACAAATACATTTTAGTATTTTGTTAATTTATATTTACCCTTTAACTGGCGCAGTTGCATATATTCAACAGACAATAGATTTTCTATTGTATGTTGTATTTATTGTGTCTGGAATCACGGCGATAAATAGGTTATGGATTAATCTATTACCTTCCTACTCTTCATACAACAATTCAAATTCAACATATTAATAATTTTAATTTGGTGTTTAACATTGATGTTGTGTATTGGTTTTTAACTTTTTTTAATGTATTTACAAAGCATGTATGTCTTTTAGTGCAATTAAACGATTTATCTACCTATAATTATAGTATGTCTCTTCTAAACTTGCCCATAATTTACTTAATGTTTGTTTTTTCTTTGCATAAATGGAACCCATTAGTGATGGTTAACTCGAGTACCTAACTCGAGTCAACTCGAGTTGGCCGTAATTCGAATCCACTCGAGTTGAATTCTCTCTAACTCGAGTTCGAAATCCGAATGGAACCGATATGAAGCGAAGTTTTCCGATCATTTGGGTGAGACTATATTCATTTCGTTCCTTAATATTAATTCATTCATAACAAACAAACAAGTATCATTACGTGTAGATTTGAGGTTATCCTTAAAGTGCCGGACTGCTATATAATTTCATAGTTTAATTTATAGTAAATATATTTTTAATTAAAATTCGAGCCAAAAATACTTAATTCAAACAATAACTTTTGTTTCTTTAGTTAGTAGGTATAACTCTCCCAATACATTAAAATAAATAATATAAAAAAATAAAGAATTGAACTTAAAATTTGTCATTCCAATTTTTGAAGTATTTATGTCAAGCTGAGGGAATAATTTGGAAAAACTCAGAAAAACATTTACTTGTCCATCCAGTTAACTCGAGTTAGGTAATTCGAGTTCAACCCGAGTTACGTGGATTCTAACTCGGGTTAAATCGAGTTTTGTATTTTCCGAACTGGCACATCACTAGAACCCATTACAGATGAATTTCATCGGATGCCGCTTTCTTACTTTATGTGTTACTTGTCTCTTTTATCCGGCCCATTAGCAATTAAATTACGAAAATAATATTAATTTTATTTATTATAGATAGATTATTTCGATAATGTCTTACTTATAGATTAAAGTTGTCTCTCATAATAAATTAGACTGTTCAAAAGAAAAAAATCCAATAAATACGGCAAAAAATATTTATATGGCAACTCTGAAAAGTACCTATTATGGCGGCAAGTCTCGTGTAAAATTGGTTGGATGATATTAAATTACGTTGATTTATTAATCCGCTTGCAAGAACGATTTTAACGTTGGCAAAATATTTCAAATCGAACTTTTTCACAACAATTGGTATCATGAACAATCGATATAACGCTTTGATGGAGCTTAAAACTCACCGAAATCTATTACGACAAACCAATTCATAGAATTGGCAAACGAAAATATGGCAGAGCTGTCAAATTTAGTTCCAAAAATCGCCGCGGGACTCCTTTCGTGAAACAGACTCTAAAATGGTAACAGTGGCCTAGTGTCAAAGTAATGTCATATCAGTTAAAATATCTGTGGTTTCGAAATGGAGTGATGGACGTGTCCGTAAATAATAAAACCTTTTTAGTTACTTGTAATGTATTCAGCACTTTAACATAATCTCTTAGTACCAATTACGATTATGTTCATTTCGCGTAACATTTTACTTAGTTTAAATTTGCTGCGGAAACATGGAAGAGGTGAGTGATAGGTTACCTTATTTTTGTTGTGTCACATTATGTTGTTCGTATTGCATGGTGATTTTACATGATTGTTTTCCAGGAGCCTAACGAACATGAGCTTGAAGAGAGGCTTTATGCCATGCTACATCATGTGGACGAGACGCAGGCTAGTGTGAATCCGGACACCCAAAATGACGCTACGCACTTCTTGGATAATGCACCTCAGAGCACCGTACGCCGCTACTGGCGCACCAGTGGCACCAACACCACCTACCAGAAAACCAATACCAACCAAAAAGAAAACGCACCGACCCCCGTAAACAAGAACCCTTCAACAAATACCACTACAAACGCAAGCAACACAAGACCCAAGGAAGAGAAATGTGAAATCCCCGCTAAGCCTACTGTCGATCTGTCTCTGTTCCAATCGCCACCTCGCATTGTCAACAAGGTCATTGAAATATTGGAGTTTGAGCCTGAACAAGTTGTAATTGATGATATGAGTGATGAGGATGAGGTTATTGAAGTAGCACTCCCACCAAAACCGACCTTTATTATTGAAAGCTCAGATGAAGATGATTGCATTATATCAAAACCAGAAGAACCTTCAAAACAACAGGAAACCAGTGCACCTGGAAATGCCGCACCAACATGCACTGAACGAGAAGTATCTGCCAGCCCGGTACCTTCTGTTGTATCCTCAGTGTCTGATGAGTTTATCCGCAGTGATTGTATTGCTTTGAATATCTCCTCTCGACGCCCTGATAACCACAGCTTTGACTTCAGTCTCCATGGATCTGACCTTCTTGGGCAAGTTACACCATCTAAAAAAAAGAAAAAGAAGAAAACAAAGGAACCGACCACTTCAACACCTGTTAGCACAACGGTTAACAAGCCCACAAATTCACCAACAGAAACATGCTTTGCAACACCAAAAAGTAAAGCTAAGAATAAAAAACAGAAGAACAAGTCATACATTGTGTCTGAGAAAAGTTTACCAAGCACAGATGTGTATGATTCAGACAGCAACCAATCCGCCATAGAGACAAGAGATCAGGGAACATATGTTGTCACAGAGAAAAGTGTACCGAGTGTTGATATTTACGAATCTGACTCAAGCCAACATGGAGAAACTTCAAACAAAAATAAGTCCCTTCCAGAACATCCTAATAATGAAGACACAAACAAAGCTCAGGAATCTACAGATTCATTTGTGGATTTGACTGAGAATGATAACTACGTAACTTTGGATAGCACTGGCATATGTAACGATATGATTATGGCAAATGTTATTGGCTTCCCGGAATCGGAGGATTATGGTGAAGAGAACACCCAAAATGATGCAAACAAGTTTGGATCTACTAAAGTACCACAGATTTTGTTTGACAATCTTGACTTTGACAATCTTAAAGGCAAGGATAAAGTGTGCAAGCGTAGGAGATACTCTCTGACAACTCTACGAGCTGAAATGGAAAAATTCTACAATGAGAGCTGGGGAGGAGAGGACTTCAATCATCGAGAGATACAAAAATATATGTCACGTATGTGTTATCTTCCTTTCGTAATACTATATTAATGCCAAGTACCACATACTTTGATTGATCTATTACTTAATTAGTAAAGCAGTTATTATTAATTGTACTCATAATGAAACGGACATTATTAATTGATTCATTAGTTGAATTTATTCTTCATTTCAGGTGACAAAAGTCTGTGGGTTATAGATCCAAAAGATAGAATGCCAGCTTTGTCCAAAAGAAAAGTGACGTAAGTATCTTTTTTATCCATTACTGAAATGTATTAATTAGGTTTTACTTGTGTTTATTAATCAAATATTAAATAAATAAATGAGAAATATAAATAAAATAGCTCCGTACCAACAACGACCCATTTGGTGTTGCGGTTGAGAGGTCGGCCGCCACACCAAGGGTTCCGGGTTCGATCCCCGGGCAGTACAAACATTTGTGTGCATGAACATGTCTGTTTTTAATGGTCTGGGTGTTTTCTATGTATAATATGTTTGTATTTACAAAAATAAAACGTATATATGTATGTTTATCCGTTGTTTAGTACCTATAATCCAGGCTGAACGCTTGACTTGGGGCTAGATGGCGCTGTGTGAATGTCAGTAGATATTTATTTATTATAAATGGGTCGACAAATTGCTTATATTGTAATGTACCATTGTAGGTGTAACTACTGCAACCGTGCCGGCCACCGGGACGACACGTGCCGCATGAAGCCGCCCGTCTGCTACATGTGCGGCTCCACCGGACACTACGAGCCCCGGTGTCCGAGCAAGATCTGTGTCAATGTGAGTTATTTAACCTTTGAACGCATTGCCGTGCCCTGGACGCCACTTTTCAACCTGTCGCAGTCCATTGCTGGACATAGGTCTCCCCCATTTTGCGCCAGATATCCCGCTCCTCCGCCACAGTACAAAATAATTAAAAATCATCATCATCATCAGCTCATTAAATGTCCCCACCGAGGTGCACGAGCCTACCCATATAGAGTGTTTGGGCCTTAGTTGAGAGCGGGCCCAGAGCGGGCTGGACTTCACGCACAACCTATGAATCACTTTGCAGGCGTGCGCAGGTTTCCTCACGAAGTTTTCCTTCACAGTAAGAGCATCGAATAACGTACATAAAATCTCGAAAATTCAAAAACACATTGGTACGTGGCGGGATTTGAAGCTCAGCCCTCCCGATAGGAAGACAACTGTCCACGCCATTGAGCCACCGAAATACCTAATAAAAAAATAAAAATATAGTAACCACTAAAAGTTTATCAACAATTTTATTTTACAATTTTAAGAGCCCGTTTTTTGTCACGGCTTTAGCGGTCAAAAGTTGAAAGATATTTTCTCCTAATAGAGACGGTGGCTCATTGATATGGACTGTTACCTTCCAATCTAGGTGCAGGTACAAATCCCGCCACGTACGTATTTTCGGAATTATATATAAGTTTATCCTATGCTCTTACGGTGAAGGTAAACATCGTGAGGAAACCTGCGCGCACCTACAAAGAGATACAAAGGTTTGTGCGTGAAGTTGCCCAATCTGCACTGGGCCCGCGTGGACGACTTAGGTCTAAACGGCTAGGCTCGTTCTCCTCGGTAAAGATCAAAATCAAAAAGTGTTTAAATCAAATCATTTTATTTGCATAACAAATGTTGAATCTTATACAGGTAGTCAGTACTCAGTTTAGGTCCTTACTGTACACTTATGAATGTGAAATGAAGCTACCACTGGTTCGGATGGATGTTAAATGAGCTGATGACGATGAGCACTACGCTGGGTATATTATGTCAACTGTTCCGTATTGTTGCAGTGCGGCTCGCCCAACCACATGTACTCGACGATGTGCCGCAACTGTTCCACGTGGTGGGGCCGCATTATATGTGCGGAGTGCGGCCAGGGCGGCCACCCAGCCAGCCACTGCCCCGACATATGGCGTCGGTACCACAACACGGTGAGACTATACATCTTTGAGATGATGGCTATGCGTATTTTCCACGATTCCGCCAATGTCACGTGTTGTAGCTGTTACACGACATGTGATTGTAATTTTGTCTTTTAATATTTTATTCTGAAGCTATACTAAGCAGTTTTATCACCTAAAACAAAGGAAACGACACAAATAAAACATCAGAATAACATCACAATGACATTACAATACAAAAAGTTAAAATATATAAATATAGATAATTTAATAGTAGCACGCAGTTGGGAACATACTAGCTGTTTATAGTTTTATTTTGTTAGTTTTAATAAATTTTGATAAAATGTCTAAGAAT
The DNA here is from genome assembly GCA_019425675.1 of Leucinodes orbonalis. Lineage (NCBI taxonomy): Eukaryota > Metazoa > Arthropoda > Insecta > Lepidoptera > Crambidae > Leucinodes > Leucinodes orbonalis. The sequence continues at coordinate 23,050 of PQWD01007884.1, read as the reverse complement.
GGGGAGTTAGTTAAACCAAGGATATAGTTAAAATTACAGAGACGGGGAATGTATGCAGGTAAGTGGTCATAAAGGGACACACCTACCTTTTGACAGTTGAAGAACAAAGGGACACTCCACTCACAAAGGGAGCTATCTTTAACCCTGATTTTATTCAAATGAACTTCTTTTGTCAATGTGTTTGTACGTAGTGTTGCCAGGTGACCCGATATGCGCGGGACGTCCCGATTTTCAAGGGTCTGCGGACGCGTCCCGATTTACACGCTAAATGTCCCGATTGATCACATATATTAAAAAGTTTTCATCTCTTTTCAGTGTTATTCCAATTTATAATCCGAAAAGAATTTATCCTGGTCAACCATATTGAAATCGAACCATGAGTTAGAAACACCTAGTTTTTTACTATTTTTGTTTGCTGTCCCGATCTGAAACCTAAAATCCCGATTTTTTTGACTCCAAGTTCCGATTTAAAACAAATCGGACCTGGCAACACTATTTATACGGTATTTGGTATTTTTTCGGTTAACGTAACTCAATACTCTATGTGCTATGCTAATATTGTATAGCTAATATGTGGTAAATGGTGCTGGTGACAAATTTTGTAACTATTCAACATCACTTTATGACACTGTCCAATAATTTGTAAATGTTTGTGCCGAAAAACTTTCTTGACATTTTATTAAAATTTATTTGTGTAACAAATCCTATATCATCATCATCATCAGCTCATTAACGTCCCACGAGGGGCACGAGCCTACCCGTAAAGGTGATTAGCCTTAGTCGTCCACGCGGCCAGTGCGGATTGGACGACTCACACAAACCTTCGATCTCTTCGCAGGCGTGCATGAAGGTTTCCTCACGATGTTTTCCTTCACCGTAAGAGCGTTCGGGTAACGTACATATATTTTCGCAAAATTCGAAAACACATTAGTTACGTTCGGATTTGAACCTCAGCCCTCTGCTGGTAGTAGGCGCAGTCCACACCACCACCCCGCTCTTATAAAAAATGTTATTTATCTTTGAGAAAAGGAAAAACTTAAAGCTGTAGAGAAACTCAGACCCATAAATTCCTAAACACACACTGTTACGTTTAATTTAAAATATTCATTGCTAAATTTAAATTACAATTTAATTACAGATCAGCAACGACACACCGCTAGTCGAAAACCGTCAGATGAAGAAGAACTGGCAGTTGTACTGCAGCGGATGCACCCGTCGAGGCCATTTAGTGCACACTTGCCGCCTGTCGCTGCCCTTCTCTGGCCTGCCGCTCAACTCGCCCTATGTGGCCTTGTACCGGCCTGTGTGGCCTCGAGACCCGCCTACCCGCAACAAACGACTCTCCAAATCCCCCACACTACACGAGACCCACCTTAACAAGAAGAAAAACATGACAATCACCGAAATCGTTGACACACCCAAAGCCAACGAACCAAGACAAAGGAAGATCTCACAAGGGAAGAACGCAGAAGAGAAGAATAAAGTGAAGGAGACCAAGACTGCGGAAAACACTACAAATGAGAATGCAGAGGTTCCAGCACCAGATTTCATACCGGTTTCCTCGGGTAACACCGATAAGCGAGGCCAGATTATTCAAGACAACGAGGTCTCTGACACAAGTGATGCTGTGACTACATCCAGGATTTACATAACCAATGAGGTTATCGAAAGGCTGAAGACCGCAGAGGGCAAGAACTGGCTTGAAGAAACAACAAAGAAACACAATGTCGAGGTACAAAACGCGAACAATACCTCGTTCTTAAATATCAAAGGGAAGTTTAATGATCAAGAAGCTTTCCAGTGTGCACTGAGAGATTGGATGAAGCCGAACCCTCCTAAACACCAACGGTCATACAGCGAAGGCGATGTTACAGTTGACTCCGAAAATGACCAGACATTATTCAGCGATAACATGCCCAAGAAGAGAGAAATCCTGATGCGTATACTAAGCAAAGCGCTCGACTCGCTGAAACTCGACTTGGGCGACCCTAAAGCTATATACAAAGAGTTGAACTACTTACAAAACAAACACGAGAATCTAACTAAACAGAAAATTGTGAGTCCAAAACAACTGTCCAACAACAGAGATAATATCAATCAAATGTTGAAGAAACTGAACATGCTGTTGCTGGGACAAGCTGGTCTAGCAGGTGGCTCAAAACACTTGAGTGAGCTACAGTCGCTCTACCAGAAACTAACTAACACGTTAAACAAGAAAATACCGATAGATATGCGAAATGAAATCGGACAACATTACCATTATATATTCACGTCAGTGCCCAGAGACGATTACGCTGAGCTACTAAATATGTATTATGCCAACATGAATCGTAAAGAAACATCGTTGAACAAGAGAAACCGGGACAAGCTGCAGGTGGTGTCAAAGAAAAGGAAGAAGCAGAATAAGACTATAAATCCAATTGCGGCCGCTCAAACGTTTTCTCACATGAAAAGGAATTACGGGAATAACGATGGCGAGGAGAATACCCATTCCAGGAATAGACCCGAGCAAATCTCGCTAGGGAAACTGATTTTCTACCATAAGCGTATAATGAGCGCTCGGCCCGCGGACAGTGCTTTAAAAAAGAGGCGTATGGATCTAGCGAGAAAACTGCACTCGCAGATCGCTGCCTTGTACGGAAATACAAACCTTTCTTCGAAAGCAATGAAGAAAGTGAGGAGGATTCAGGAACAAGCGGTGAAATTCCTGAAAAATGTGTAAAACGATGATGATGGCACATATTTTATGGCGGAACGGTCGACGGACCGCGACCGCTTCTCGCCGGCAAGTTTTGATGTATGATCCCAACGAATGGGAAAATTTATGTTGTTCTCACTTGCCGGTCATGTGTAATAGCACTTAATTGTGCATGTGAATTAAACTTCTTAGTGTAAAGCATATAAAACATTCTTTTTATTTTATCCCTTAGTACATTTTGAATAATAATAAATTATCCACTGACATTCACACAGTACCATCTAGTCCCAAGTTAAGCGTGAAGCCTGTATTATGGGTACTAAACAACAGATAAATATACTTATATACATTTTTTTAATACATATTAAACATAAAAAACACCCAGGCCATTACAAACAGACATGTTCATGCACACAAAATGTTTGTACTGCCTGGGGATCGAACCCAGAACCCTTGGTGTAGTAGTCTGCATCTCAACCGCTACACCAAAATGGGTCGTCAAGTTCGTTCAATCAATTCAACTGATCACAGTCATCTGCTAGTTATAGGTTTCCGGTGTCAACCATTAGGTCTTCCCCTTCCCTCATCTCGTTGGCGCTAGTGGAGGCTGGCCTCCACTAAATATAAATATAGAATTGACACCAACTCCAAGACAAATTTCCCTGTCTGCAGTACCTACATATTACAGATACTGTAGCAAACTGTCAAAATAATTATGTTTATAACGGCCGGTGAACAAAGCTGAACAAGGCTCGTTCTGGACCCCTTTTTAATAACTTTTTAAAACATTTATTATTACTTGCCAAATTTTTCAATGTTGAGAGTTCCAAAACAACGAAAAGAAATTTCAGGAAATCAAAATCCAACATCAGTTGGAAATTTCAAACTGAGGCTTGTAGTATTATTGAACGAGCACGAAGTTTAATCCGGCTCTAAGGAACATTATGTACGAGCAGGAAGGTAAATCCTGCTCAAAGGTCTAAAAGTACTGGCGGGAAGCGTTAGTTGTAAGGCAATGAAATACTGGCTGAATTTGGACACACTTTTGTTTTTAGCGAGATTCCGTCCGTATTTTTTTATACATCCGTGACCGTACATATACCTTTGCCTACACTAAGTTCATAAATCGTTTTGAAAGTTATAAAAAAATAGCTGTTCGCCGCAGATGACCTATAAAGTTCCACCAGGCTAATAATGAGACCGACCAGTCATGCTGTATTTGAAAACATTTACAGCTGAATGATGATAACGTATCTCTCTTCAAATGCTTCTTTAAATGGCCATTAATTCATAAATAATCATAATAATACTTGATTTTATTTATTTTAGCAGTAAATTATTAAATAAATTTTACGAGTATAAAAAGTGAAAACAAAACGGCAACAGCGTTTCGTTCAAGTTTCGTTTATTTCTGACAATCCTGACAGTTGTAATCCCCACCGCCTGCTGTATTGGTACGTCATCAAGAATACGTCAGAAATTTGGTTTGTGATAAAAAGTGATAAGCGGGGAAGTACTTGTTGATCAAACAAAATAATCAATCATACCTCCATTGGCGCACCGAACGATTGAACTTACAAAGCTTATAATAAACTTTAATAATGAAACACTCAAACGGCTTAAAGAAAATTATACAGTTAATAGTTGTATGGAGTTCTACAATTATTTCTATTAGTGCGCGCAGAGTAAGTGTATTCTCGTATTACAAATTATTTCATTTAAAATTATGGTACAAAACTACAGCATCTTTTATAGTTACAGTACCCAGAAGAGAGCTACTACGGTAATGGTTACTATGACACGCATTCATTAGATATTAAAGTAAATGCAGCATTGCAGAGGCTAGAGCACTGTAAGTACCTGTTTATGGTCATTGCATGATTGTAATTAACACGTAAGTGTATATTTAAACATCTTTTTACAATAAGATCTCCAAGAAATTAAATCATAAATTGTCTAAGAATGTCTATTGAATTCTGTCAAATTCAACTACTAATAGTTAAATAAGACAAAAATAAAATATATAAGGTATATAAAAGACCGAAGCCAAACCTTACCTACCTTACCTTATGTGGTGCATCCTACTGGATGTCAAATAAAGCTTTAGAGATCTGCATACACTCGAACAAGCGCAGTGAGTTACAGTCAAAAATCTATAAATAACAAAAATATTGTACTAGACCATGATCCATCCAGCACTGAATGGTACTGATATAATGGGAGCCATATAAAGATCAAGATACATTCCAAAATGTCTATAGGGAAAATAATCCAAACAGGAAAATTTTGTAAAACTAGAATATCTCATTAGTAACAGTGGTAATTCAAATAGCATGCCTTAAAAATTTACATAATTTGTTTACTTAGATGTGAAAACTCCCACAGCTATATCAATTTATAATCCAATCATATATTTTTTCTATTCTATTCTTCATAGTTAAAATGTGTAACATGCTGTACATTTCAGTTGTACTAACATTTATTTTATAAACAATAATATTCATTTTTAATACCTGTTACATACCAATTTATGTATAGGTGTCGCCAAACTTTTTGATGGCTCCAAACTTCGCACAAGACCTTGCAGTTTACAAAATTCATACATTTGTACTTGACTATACCTGCAGTAAGCACTTTGACTATATTCAGAGTGGCCAAAAAGTTTGGCAAGATCTGTACAATATAAATTTGTATTCAATTATTTTGCTAACAGCAACTAAACTTTTCCATCTTAGGTATATTTTGATTATGTAGTAACTTAAATTCTGCATGAGATTTTTATTGATAATTAAAAATGAAATGAATGAGTTGATTATGTGGCTATGTGAATACAGACAAACACTAAGGTAATCAAATAAAATACTATTCCAATCATACATACATATAATTTTCTTAATTACAGCTATGGTATATTATTCAGTCAAACTCATCCTACAACAAAGCTTTATTGTTGTGGCCTGAATATCCTTCATTAAGGAATATGCTACAGGATAAATAAATATCCACTGACATTCACTCAGTGCCATATAGCCCAGAGTTAAGTGTGTAGCCTGTATTATAGGTACTAAACAACAGATTAATAGAATTTTTCTGTAACTACATACATATATCATACATAAAAAACACCCAGACCATTACAAACAGACATGTGCATGCACACAAATGTTTGTACTGCCTGGGGATAGAATCCGGTACCCTTGGTGTCGCAGCCCATGTCTCAACCACTACACCAAAATGGGTCATCATATTCTATTACAAATATGTATGGTACATTTCGTTTTTAATATGCAGCTCCGACATGGGTAAAGGACTGGCCAGACCAATCAGTTCAGATGGGGCAGGTGTCAGGACTGGCACTAGACAATGCCGGCCGTTTGATGGTCTTCCACCGGGATTCCAATGTCTGGGATCAGAGGACCTTCACAGCTAGAAATGTGTACCAAAACATAGGGGAACCTCCCATACCACGGCCTACCATTCTTGTGTTCAATGACACAGGAGAGTTGGTAGATATGTGGGGACAGAATCTGTAAGTAAAAGTTGTTACAATATATTTTTTTTGCCAGTATCATTATAATCATATGAAATTATGAATTGAATTTTAATCTCCATGCAATTCCAAAATAAAAAAAAAATATATAATTCAAAAAAATTTGGTTAAGATACATATATTAATAATTGTATGTAAAAAATACATATTAAAGAACCATAACTTAGAAAGAAGAATAACCATTGCATGAAATATCTTGCATAATAAATATTTATGAGTGCTATATATTTTTTTAGCACAGTAATAATAGCCCTATTGGTAAATTTATATACCTGAAATTATTTTAACTGACGATATATATAGGATTAAAATTATGCTTATTGTTGAACCATAAACAAACTTATAAAGTTCCACTGAGGGGCCCAGGCCTTTAATTATGGGTTGTTTGAGATGTTACCCATTAATGTATGGTGTGTTTGCGACTGCCATTCTATTTAAATACCCAAATATAATAATATCTTTGGCATATCCGCCAACCGAATATGCAAGTCGCTACGCCATAGAGCCCGCAAATGATGAATGTAAACAAAAAAAATATGTTGTTTATGATATGGAGATAAAAACGCACAGAAAACGCGCACTTTGTGTTTTGTCGAGTTAGTGTGTTTACCGGAAGTCCAAAAGTCCCTTTTCCCCCCATCATATTTCCGTTTCTCTTTTTTTAATGTTGGCAACACACTCGTAGATACATCAAAGGAACGAGTGTAGGTAGAGGTATCACTTAGGAAGTACGACGACTCAGTACTGAGTCTACCACCAAGTATCCTTTTATCGGGGTCACAGGTTATTATCGACAGTGCTACATATCATTAGGATGGCAGGATGTCTGTTGTTGTTGTTTAAATAAAAAATACACAGCCAACTCCGCAGTATAAGCTAGTTATTCTTTTGAAATCTGTCGATTTTAATTACTCATAATTTAAAATTATTACATAGCTCATACATGTATTTCATGACATAATAAAATAGATAAAGGAATATACTTATGACTAGCTGTTCCCCGCGGTATCATCCGCGGTACAAGGTTATATTCTCCCGCAGTAAAACATAGTCAAAAGCGCGCGCGGTACAACATTGCTTTATTTTTCTTATATGAAAAGTTTTGTCTTAAATAAAAGTAGGCTATGTTTTTCCATATTACATCAGCTACCTGCCAATAAAAGTTCCGTCCAAATCTATCCATCTCCATCAGAGATTACTCGGAACAAACTAACAGAGGACAGACATAAAATTTTAAAAATATTTTGGTGTACATACACCAACGTATGTATGTACGTACCGTACATACGATATTTATACTCATATACATGAACAACGTACAGACACTCAAATTGTATTTATATGTATGTATAGATAAAAAATGTATTGTTTCTATGCAGTCCCGCTAACTTATATGAGGCTTACAGCAGTTTCGCTTTATGCCGTCGATATATTCATAATTTTTTCATACGGTATATATTATATACATGAAGAAAAAAACGGTTATCTCAATATTACAAAAAGGCAGTCCAATTGTATTTATATGTATTTATAGATAAAAAAATATTATTTGTATGCAGTTTCTACATGCCGCACGGCATCACCGTGGACCGTGAAGGCAACGTGTGGCTGACGGACGTGGCGCAGCACCAAGTGTTCAAGTTCACGCCCGAACAGCGCACCGAACCCGCGCTCGTGCTTGGCGAGAAGTATATCTAATTATAACCTTTATCATCAGCTCATTAAAAGTCCCAACCAGGGCACGAGCCTACCCGTATAAAGATATAACCATCGATAGTATCCGCTTTGTGAATAACACCAACTATCGATTGCACAATCGTAGGTTTTGCACTATCGATAGCCATCATCATCATCACATCAGCTCATTAAACGTCCCCACCGAGGGGCACGAGCCTACCCGTATAGGGTGTTTAGGCCTTAGTCGTCCACGCGGGCCCAGTGCGGGTTGAACGACTGCACGCACACCCTTAAATATCTTTGCAGGCGTGCGCAGGTTTCCTCAAAATGGCGTGGGATAAACGTACAATAATTGCAAAAAATCGAAGATACATGTGTACGTTGCGGGATTTGAACCTGCACTTTCCAGATCAGTTGGCAACAGTCCACACTAAGACCATGTACGGGGTATCTTCGTGCTCTCGTGAGGACGTTTAATTCATAATTCATAATTCATTTATTCACTTAAATTTGCAACAGTGGTATACAACTACAAGTCACCATAATAGTAGCAAGTGTATTGCTAGTTCAAATTTACCTTTCAAGTGTTGGATATATAAAATAGGTACAATAGTTTAACTTCATCTCACAATTCTGTACGTTTTTAATTATAAATACAATTAACAATTGAATTCATAATCATAATAACCAATTGAATTTATAAATAAAATTACAATTTAATATAAAATTAAGATCAAATAAAATAATAAATTTAAAAAAAAACAATATATCAAATAGTCATGCATCTAATCTAAACTAAATAACATCAAAATATCCATATTCAATTTACAGGCTTTTGTCGTCAAAATATTCTTTTAAGCAGTAGTATGCCTTCGACACTAGTAGTTTTTCCAAACTCTTTCAATTTGATACCCTGGAGACATTTAATGAGTATGGCAGGTGATTATATATTTTAATAGCCATAAGTATGGACCATTTTTATACACTGAGAGGCGTGGCCAAAGGAATTATTAATTATTTTCACGCCGTGATCCGATTTTCCAGGTAAATCACCCGACTCTTTCAAAGTGCTCAGGTATTTTTTACCATACGGCATATTTCAAAAATGTACAAACCAGTGACAGTCGAATTTCAGCTTTACAACAGCGGCCTACAAGAGTCTCTTGTGCAGTGTGTGTATTATTCCTTAGACATCTCTTTTTGTAGGATCAGCACTGATTGCACATTGGTGGCGTTCCGCCACAGTGTTATCCATACTCTTCACCAGGCAGCACGTGGCTATGGTAGCTATCAGGCACATTCAACGTTTGTGTCCTTACGAAGCTCGCGCAGTGCATACGAAAATTTGCTCAGTTTAGACACCACCGTATCAGCGTGGTTTTCCAGTCATGGTTGAATCCATAGTAATGCCCAGGAGTTTAAACGTACTCACCTCTCAATGTTTGACCGTCGATAGACAATGAAAGTTCATCCCTAGTCTCTGTATGGTAAATTGCATATTTTTGTTTTCTGAAGATTAAGTATTAGGCTATATTATTAAATGTTCTAATCTTGCAAGAGAATTCTTAATGTGTCATGTATGCATTTGGTTATTATAGCTGCCAGAACAATGAGGGTTGCGTCATCCGCGAACATTATTACCTATCTGGGTTCCATAACAGATGGCAAATCGTTGAGTAGGCTAGAAATAGCAAACAACGATAACACTACCCTTGTGGGATTGATCCGGGTACAGTTTTGATAGGAGACTTAAACTGATTAAATTCTCGCTTTGTTTCATTATAGTGTAATACCTGTACAAACTGCTTTCTATCTTTCAGGTAAGATGTAAGCATTTTCAGTTGACCTCGTATGCCTAATGAATGTAATTTTTTATTGTACACTGTGGTTGGACATATCATTATGCCTGGACATATCCATAAAAACGGCAATCGCGCATTGGTTTTATTTAAAATATCTATCTATGAGCTGATGATGACGATCATCTCGATATTTGTATTGTAAATTATAGTTTATAGATTTTTCGGTATTCAGAAAGAATTAAAAAACATTTTACATAACGAGCCCAAGGGCGTCCCAGAGTGGTACTGGAACGTCGGCTTAGGGCATTGCGGACAGGGCTAGGTAACCTAGTATATGTTTGGTGAGAGAAGCGGCCCGGCACACGCCGGTTACGCGAATAGGGACTGAGCCTACGGGGAATCGGGACGAGGCAGTTATGACAGATTACCACCAGTGTTACCGCTCTATATCGACTGTCGATAGTTGGGCAAAAGCAATAGTATCGCTTAGTTTTTTTAAATAGGGCAAACGAGCATACGTCTCACCTGATGGAAAGTGTCACGCCGCACATGGTCATTTGCAACACTGAGGTCACAGGGATGCGTTGCCGTGTGCACTGCAATGCTATTGAAAGTATCTTTTATTTTTCGTCTTCCTATTCCTAAGGGTTGCCTGGAAGAGATCGCTTGTATTGGTTTATATGTTTTTGTGTTTGTATTTAATGCAAATCCATTCGGTATTCTCCACCATCCGCAATAAAATACCAAACCTTATTTTTATAAAAGCGCACTTATTTGTATGCGTTTGATTGATCACTTTTGTTTATTTGCCATATTGGTATTTTTAAATACACTGAAACCAATAAATATTAGGTCAATTGATGATAGAGAGCAATGACGTCACAAATCAATAAACTCATACAAAAAATATGGAAACATTCCTTTTTGACAGTTCATAAAAAGTGTGTCAACGATTAGTGTTGTCAAATACCCAATTGTGAGCCATAAAGAGTATTATCTATCCTTGTGGTAATTCGTGCCGCAAGATGAGCAGCACTTCTGCAAGCCGAGCGCGGTGGCGTGCTGGCGACGGCGATTTCTTCGTCGCCGACGGCTACGCAACCATCGGATAATCAAGTTCTCGCCCGAGGGGAAATCATACTGCAATGGGGCAAAGGTATGTAGCATTACTTGTAATGACAGTTGGTGGACGGTTTTTTGTTATTATTCATGATAGGTTTGCTCTTGAGCACAGACGAAGAGATCTCTTCCTAGAGGAAGAGACGTGCTCTAAGATGGAGCGAGCTTGCCCAGAAAAAGCCTATCACTCACTTTTTGAATGCCACGGGGTTGTAGGTTGTAGTTTAAATTAAAGATTAAAAAAACCCTCATGAAAAAAGGTTACTATACAATAGAAGAATATTTATCGGATAAAGATGTGGTCTGCACTTAGTGTTCCAGTTACAAAATCTTTGTAATAAATTATTGTAAATCTATGTGTAGGTAAATACAAAACTGTAACACTGATATAAAGATTGAAAAGAGTAACTCGAGTTTCTTGCCGCTCTTCTCGAAGATCCTACTTATTCGAACCGGTGGTAGAGTCACAAAAAATATCATAATAATAACAATTGACCGATTCAAAGTATCTGTAACAGATTATTTGAATAAAGATTTTTTTCTTTCTTTCTTTCTTTCTGTATGTGCTAAACAGACGCAGGCAGGTTATTCAATTCATTGCAGTCGCAATACTGAAAGTAGACGCGAAACGCTTAGTCCGAATACGGGGAACGTCAACTACAACGGATGAAATTTTGCAGTCCGCCTTGATGACCTGTGGTGAAGGGAGACGATGGGATCAGTGCTCATGCAATGCTCGTAAGAACAGTCACCAAAGTGAGCCTGTAAAAACCTCAACATGTCACTTATGGCGGTGGGAGCTATGCAGTTTGGAATTAACGAGTACCTTATCGCCAATAAGTTTTCTGGTCTGCGATCGATGGAGTCCAATGTTCGCAAGATGACATTTGCTGAACCATCCCAAGGTGACTGCAGTACTCCATATTAGGTCAGACTGAGCTTTGTATAAAGTAAAAAAAATGCATATGCATATATGTTTATTGTTGTGGTTTTCTTTATACATAAGGTGTTGGGGTATCGTAATGTTCTAGCTATAATGAACAATAAACTAGCTAGATATATTCACGAGAAATTTCAACCAAAAAATGTCCGAGCCGCTTGTCACATACGTTGACACATGTTATATTTATGACATGAAATAATTCATTAGAATTTTGAACATAAGGTTAAAAGAGTACAAAAACAAAAGCACAAACATACTACAATGAACGAACATGAAGCGAGCGGCGTGATTATGTGAAAATTTTGCTCAACTGCTAGATGGGTAGAATTGCACCGCGAACACTTTTTGAGTGAGATTGTGCATCTAATTGGATCGAACCCGGAACCCTTGGTGTTGTAGCCGACGTTTTAACCATTACACTAAATGAGTATTCCAATACACTAAGATATTTTTCTAGAATTATTGAAATTCAAGTAGAAGCATAGGGTTGCAAATTACTTAATTTACTAGGATCTTTTAAATGGATTGCATCGAACAAAATACAAAATCATATGCATTTTGCTCGAGCATTTGCAAAATCTAAAAATTCAGCGTATCTATGAAATTGCTGATAAAAATAGTTTTCTATGGGGTTTGCCTGTTCAACATTTTGAACCAGTAGTACATTAACTAGCAGGTATTAGGTATCAGTATACATTATATAGGAGCATAATCTAATCTTGCTACAAATGAACAAAGTATTTCAAACACATTGTGTATCAAAACACATAATGTTTTGATCACAAGTACACACAAAACTCAGTAACACACAATGAATACAACCAACACTCTAGGAAAGCGATCCTTTCGGACACCCAATTCAGAATATATTAGTATGATAATTTATAACTGTAAATATCCTCGCAATCTGTTTTACGGCCCAATCTTTCCGCAGCATTGTTGTGTTGGAAAGACTTCCATTTATATGTTTTAAACCCGTATTCTAGACGAGACTCAAGCGCTGATCTTCACTTAAACAGAGTGAGCAAGGGATAGCGCTCTATACTATTAATAGCACCCTTTCTGACTCAATAAGACCCACGTTGAGTCTCGTTCCAGAGTACGGGCTTTGGAGTAGTTGGTAAGTTATCTTTTGTACAGCGCACGGCAACGATCCTTTCGTGTTCAACGTGCCCCACGCGTTGACCCTGGCCGAGGACCGTGGTCTGGTGTGTGTGGCGGACCGGGAGCGGGGACGCGTGGCCTGCTTCCGAGCCGATAATGGCACCTTTGCACATGACTACGCCAACTGCTCATCGCACCAGCTGTTTAGCGTCGCCTACTCGCCTGTACATGGTAAGTAGCACTTTACTGACTTTGCAGCACCCAAAATGGTCTCGTATCAATATTTCTAGCAGTCATAGCACAGGAATTTAAGTGAGCAGGGCGATGTGGCTTGCTTTCACTCAGAAAACGGCAAAACTTAGCTAACTGGCTCTTAGCTTTACCCTTATTTCAAGTCTATTACGAATATCGTCTTCGTAGCATTGTTACTGGTATCGTAGCACTTATAATGGTCTCGTAGTACTGCTTCTGGTCATTGTAGCACGGGGACTTAGCAGGGAGTGAGAATATAGAAACGCATCTTCGTAGCACTTAAACAGATCTCTTAGCATTGCTGGAAGTCGTCGTAGCACAGTCATAAGAGCGAGTGCGGCCGCATAGAATGCTTCCGATGGATAATGGCACCTTCGCGCATAACTATGCCAACTGGCTTATTGGTAGCCGACATATGCGTGTTGAACGTGCCCCACGCGCTGACCCTGGCCGAGGACCGTGGTCTGGTGTGTGTGGCGGACCGGGAGCGGGGACGCGTGGCCTGCTTCCGAGCCGATAATGGCACCTTTGCACATGACTACGCCAACTGGCTCATCGGCACCAGGCTGTTTAGCGTCGCCTACTCGCCTGTACATGGTAAGTATTACTTTACTGACTTCGCAGCACCCAAAATGGTCTCGTATTAATATTTCTAGCAGTCATAGCATAGAAACTTATGTGAGTAGGGCGATGTGGCTTGCTTTCACTCAAAAAACGGCAAAACTTAGCTAACTGGCACTTTAACGTAGCCAACTCGCCTGTACACGATTAGTAACTGAGTTTTACCCTTATTTAAAGTTGTAAAAGTTATTAGCATTTATGAGTGCGAATGCGTTGCCACGCGAATCATCGCAGCACTTATGTTCGTTTAGTAGAAGTATTTATTTATTTATATACTACAAATTATATTTTATATCAATATACTACAAATAGTACATGTAGTGCTTAAAAGCTATTTCTTATAAAAATAACATGTAAATATTGTCACCAGGCGGTCGCCTGTACGTGGTGAACGGTCCGTACGGCTCATCCCCTGTACCAGTCCGAGGGTACGTGATCGAAGCGGAGTCAGGTCGTCTGGTTGGCACCTTCGCACCACCAGCCGGTCTACGCAACCCTCACGACGTGGTGGCGTCGAACGAAGGCGACGTATACGTAGCGGAGATCGACCCGTATAGAGTGCACAAGTTTGTTGAACCAAGACCACTGGTGTCGCCTGCGAACGTCACGCACGTGAAGCCCACGGCCACTGTTGGTAAGTTGGACATAAATAAATAATAAATATCCACTGACGTTCACATCTAGCCCCAAGTTAAGCGTGAAGCCTGTATTATGGATACTAAACAACGGATAAACATACTTATATACATTTGTAACGCGTACGTCTAGTTAGCAGTGTTAGCACTTGAATTGGAACGCGCTTACTGTGACGTATACACCCGGTTTTCACCCCCGCCATCTCTCCTACGCCACGGGTAACTTTTCGCGCCAATCGAAGAAAGAAGTCCGCCGATGGTCACGACGCGCTTAATAGCTTTCTGTCCGACCATCCCAAGTGTATTATAAATAAATAAATATTGTCTTTACCAGCACCTATGTATCGATTTGTGTTTACTGATAATATACACCATCTACCATCGTGTTTCGACCTTTTCATTACCACACCCGGAGGAGATTACCTTATATATTTTATTTTGTAAATACATAAATATTGTACATAGAAAACACCCAGACCAGTACAACAAGACGTGTTCATGCACACAAATGTATGTACTGCCCGGGGATCGAACCCTTGGTGTTGCAGTCGACGTCTCAACCGAAACACCAAATGGGACATGCATGTGTTATTCTGTAACTGTGAGATTGTGTTATTCAGTTCGATGAAACAACTTAGTTTTATGTAACTTAGTATTCGTGGTAGATTGCTTTTTTTATTTGTAAGTGTTCTTAAGAGATCTTATATTAGTAAAGAATTTTAATGTTCCATATAAAATAGCTCGTTTGTCGAGATACCTACCATTTAAAGCAAAAAGCTCAAAAAGTAATCTTGGTCATTTCTCCACTATTAACAGAATACAATCACAATTTAGTAAATTTTCGCGCTCGTCTGTAACATCCCCAGTACAATATGATATGTCATTCTCACTGCGCAAATTTAAATCTTTGTTATTAGATGCATTTCGGTCAGGAAAATAGTTTTGTTTCAGACATAATTAAATTAAATTTTGTAATTGTTAAAACTTATGTAATTTAAGTAATTTATTAAAAGGCATACATTAGTGCATGTCGTGGCAGCCTTTAAGTATAACAGCGATTTGTTATGTAATTAATAAGTTTTAATTGTGAATGATATCATCGTTTGTTATGTTGGTTGTCCTTAAATAAATAAATAAAGAAATTAATATCAAAACGTATTTTTTGGGAAATCTGAGCGTAGAGTTCAATCTGGGGGTTGTGAGACCGAATTTTTAATTAAGTACAATTCAAACTGCAATTATTATTATTTATTATTATAATACCACGATCACCGGATCAAGTAGTGTAAAATTAACGCTCAAACCATAAAACTATGAAGGGAGTTAGTTATTAGTCTTAAAATATATGGTAATATAAATCGAGAAACAGTTGGTAATATGTTACACAATTAAAGCTAAGTTGATGAACTCTTACTTTATCCGACGCTCTTACGATGAAGCAAAACATCGCGAGGAAACCTGCGCACGCCTGCGAAGAGATTCAAAGGTTGTGCGTGCAGTCGTCCAACCCGCACTGGGGCCGCGTGGACGATAAGCCTAAACACCGTTACGGGTAGTCTCGTGCCCCTCGGTGGGGACGTTTAATGAGCTGATAGAAAAGAAAAGAAAAAAACTATTTATTGAAACGGGATTAAAATTAAGATATAAATAAGTTTACAAGTGTTAAAATTATCAAAATCACGCAATTTCAAGGGGTTCCCAAACTAAGCAAAGCCTGTATCTGGGAAACCAATTTCACAGACAGATTACAGAATTTTATTGAATAAATAAAGTAAATTGATCATAATAAAAGTTAACGAGTAGTGTGCGAGTTTGTGAGTATATATAGGTATGTTAATCTGTGAGTTACATTCAGTTTGGGATGAGAATTTCAGTTTGATGATGTATATGTATTCTATTTTGCCGTGTGGGGACGGCAAAATAGAATACATGTGTCCCCACCCCTACTCCTCCCGAGGGTGTCGTAGGAGCCGACTAAGGGTTTTTATACCGGATGGTGGAGCAGCGCCATCCTGCGTACTGGTTCACACTGCGGTCACCAACCCGCCTGCCCAGCGTGGTGACTATGGGCATAACCCCCATGAGCAGCGCCAACCAAAGGTCGCTGGTGGAAGCTGGATGAGAAAGGCGGAGGACCGGGATGTCTGGCGCAAAATGGGGGAGACCTATGTCCAGCAGTGGACTGCAATAGGTTGAAGAGAGAGATGATGTATAGTTGTTAACATGGTTGGTTAGAGCACGGCGGTGTTGCAGCGGTGTGGGGTGGGGGTGGGGTGGTGCGTGGTGTGGTGGGGCGGGCCGGGGCGCTGGCGCTCGGGCGCTGGCCGCGGCCGCGAGCGCGCTGCTGCGGGCCAGAGACACCGGTAAGCGGACGCAACCACTCTTGCTGCAAACATAACTTATTTTTTGTTTTATTTTCATTGTTTAGTCTTATTGAGCATTCGGTGTTCTTTTCTATACAATCTTTATTATTGAGGACCTATAATTGGCTACCTGTTGTTATTTGTGTATATTTTTGTGTTTCATTGCTGTTGGTCCTCCTATGAAATAAATAAATAAATTTATTATGGTACAGCGACATATTACATAACAATGGAGTAATTTATGTGAATCGTGTAATAAATTTGTCTTTACAGGCAAATACGACATTGAAATAATATAAACAAATTGTCGATTACAAAAATGGGGGGCTACCTACCTACTTAATATTTTGAACACTTAGTACATCAACTAGCTGAGAAAAAAAACGAAGGTATTACATGTAAGAAAAATACCAGTTATTTTATCAGTATAGATACTTACTCTGTCTGTCTTACTAAGTCCCGTATTCTAGCTTTATTAGAAAGGGTGGTTTTGTGTCTAGATGTCGCTTTGTGTCTGAAGACTTATATTACTTATCGTGGCTAGATGTCGCTGTATGTGTACTGGGGCTTAATAATATCGGGGTGTAACATCAATAAATCCAGACAATCACAACCGACACCACACATGGAGTTTATACTACTAGTTTATACTGCACATCAAGTCGCAAATTAAATGAGTATCATTTATTTCTACTACACATCGGTGTAGATTTCACTGTATTACAGACACAATTTTATATTTCACCATTGAACACTGATAGATACTATGCTTGTTCAATAAAGAATATTTTTGGATAGTTTATATGAATCAGTTATATGTATAAATATAAATATATCACCATGGTAAGGTGTTTATATACCTGCCGCTTTTACATTATTTTGCATTTTTTTATTGCAAAGTCTACGTTAGCATTGACTTCTAATTACGTGACATAGTTCCTGAACTAAGCCATGTTACCCTTTTTTATATTATGTCTTGTTAAACGGAAGGCAATAGTTAGTAACTACTTATTTGTAGAATAAAATAACTAGGTTACGTTTACTTTTGACGAGCGACGAATATATGCCGTCCATAATGACAAAAAAACAAGTTATTTTACTAGTATTACAGTAAAATTGTAATGAACTAAAATATGTCACGTACACTTTAACATGAGATCAATACTGACATACCTAATAAAAAAAATAATTCTAACTGCGTATTCTACGAATTTAAAGTACATTTTGTATTTTTTTTTTAATTGTTATAGACTGAGTATTGTATTTTTTTGTGTAGTATGTTTTCTATTTCTATTATCAACTTTTAATTATTTAATTATATTATCAACAATAGACTTTTACATAATATTTAATTTTAATTTAAGTTAATCGAAATTGGTTTTGATCCCAGAAAGACCATAGTTATGGCAATTTTAACTGTTCAGATAGCAGTGAAATATCGAATATAAAGATCTGTTTATAATTGAATTATAGTTAATTTAGCATTTATTAATATGAAAATAATATATTTACAAATTGACTTGTAAATAGCAGAAATTTGCAATCAAGTTTTTAAAATATTTGCTTTTATCATATTTTTTGACAAACTTATCCATGTGATTTTTTTAAAAAGATAACTTTTTATGATGATTTTTTTATATACAACAAACATTCCATTTTAAAAATAGTTGTTTACATTTTTTTTGTTTTCTTCCATTTGATTTAGTTATAAAATAATTATTTTAAGACAAAAATGGCAAATCGCACATAAGATGTAATGAATTCGTTTTATTTATTTTAGTCTAGTAATATTCTGTAACATTTTCTGTTGTGCTTATTGTATTGTGATCCTATATATAGTGATGTACTTACTTTGTAAAAATATATTTATTGTAAGCTTTTTTGTATTTTTATTTTTTGCACCCCGCATGCCACATTTTGCTGAGCTTAAAATATACACTTTATTGGAATAGTGCACCTTTTACAATATTTCAGTGAGATAAATATCTACCCGAATGTAAATTTAATATTTGTTATACAAGCATTGAGTACCTAAATATTTTTTATTTGAAAATGTTTCCCCTACTTATTTAAATTGATTTGTTATTTCTTCACCTTCATTTTTGTACAGTCGCTTACCTACTGTATTAGTTACTTTCGTAGAATCGCTTTGTTACCATTTATTTAGTAACGAAAATCTTTGCCATTATTATTAAATACAATCAACAGCAGGTTAAATAGTAATATTTTTAGTTATTTAATATCTATTTAAAAAAAACGACACTACAACTAGTAACTTATTCTGGCTTAGCAAATAAGAGAGATATAGTCAGGCACCTGACCGACTAATAGTCCGTGTAAGTAAATAATTGAGCAATGTAGGTATTTTTGGTCTGTTACCCAAAGACCTCATGACCACAGAAACAATGGTGAAACCTTGCGTTGAAAATCTTTGAGATATCACATTTTTGGTGGAGCTCAAAAACACTTCATACAAACGGCTGCTGGCTCGTGACGGCCACCACGTCGTCTCTGTGTGGCAGCCGATAAAGGTCTCTACTTTTGGCTATAAGGTAATAATGCGGAATTAGCTATTTAATAATTACCCCGTTTTATTTGTCATATACTTATTTTTATCTAGAGCGTCGGTGGCTCAGTGGTGTGGACTGTCGCCTTCCTACCGGGAGGTTCAAATCCCGACACGTACCAATGTATTTTCGAATTTTCGAAAAATATATGTACGTTATCCGACGCTCTTACGGTGAAGGAAAACATCGTGAGGAAACCTTCATGCACGCCTGCAAAGAGATTCGAAGGTTGTGTGTGAAGTCGTCCAATCCGCACTGGGCCCGCGTGGACGACTAAGGCCTAATCACCCTATACGGGTAGGCTCGTGCCCCTCGGTGGGGACGTTTAATGAGCTGATGATGATGAACTTATTTTTATATAATATGTTTATTTTCAATATAAAATAATACCACAGATAAGATAAAATATAGCCGATATATCGCAACATGGCCGGTGAAGGCCATCTGCAGTAGTAGGCGGGGAAAAAGACCGATCTCCCACACGATTGTAATTTCGTGGTCACAAAAATACCATAATTGAATTTAGGCTGCAGTGTCTATTTCCTCCCCGTACAGGTCGGAAGAGCATGACCCGCCGGCGCTGGGAATACGGCCAGGGGGAGTTCAAGTTGCGCCGGCTACTCCAACTGGAGAGACGGCGCTTCACTCGCGTCCACTCCGACGACTCGGACGACGAGCCTGCGCCCATGCTCCCACAACCGCCGGCTAACGCATGAGCTTAACCCAAAAACTGTCGTTTTCTAAAGTGAAATGTGGCTGACCAACCAAAGAACCGAGATAACCAAGAAATGTCGTTTTTAAAAAAGTGGCTAACCAATCAAAGAACAGGAATTCCTATACCTTCTAGTGTCATATAGTTAGGTAGAACCTGTCTTATTTCCCGTTTTTTATCTGACCAATTAAAGAACCATCAAATAACTTCAAAGGGTATATGAATTTGATATAATACGTAATATGATTTTGGTCGAAGTCTTATTTAGTCTCTCTCGCTTCACCCTTTTTTATATTCCTATATAAAGGTGAATAGAGAACAATGAAACTTTTCAAATATTTGTAAACCCTTAAAATCATGCGCGCTTAATAAAGTAGTACGAGCTATAATTATTTATCATCTATTTTTTATACTGTAATGATAAATCTGTATTGTATTAGGATCCTATAAAAACATTCCCTAATATGAGTAAATAATAGGTCGAAGGGATGCCAGTGATTCAAAATTCACGCATTATACTTTTTTTTCTTATTTCGAGAGTTGGTTGTTCACCAACTATAAACTCTAAATGGACTTACTAAGTAAATTAAAGACCTACGGGGTGGGTAAGTACTTAATCAAAGACTGCTCAGTCAAAATCATAATTATTTATAATATTAAGCAATGGTTTATTTTACTCCACCTGATAGCATCTGTCGCCAATGATACACTTCTGCTTTCAAAACAGGGACCAAAGTGCAGTTGCGAACTTGTAATGCAACTTAGGTCATTGACTCAACTTATCCAATAATTTCACTGCCTATCTTCCACCCGAAATACAGTTATAGTATCAATATCATACTATATATACTTTTATATTATGGTGGAACAAAATATGTATGTACGAGTATGTAAGAGTATGAAGGGCGACTAATTTACAATAAAGTTGTGTATAGAATTGTTTAAAATTGCGTTACCATCTTAGGTTAACAATAAACTAGATGCACAAACTCACTCAAAAAGTGTCCGCGGAAAGTCTGCCCATCGCGTCGGTTGGGCAGAATTTCCATTCATAATCACGTCGCTCGCTACATGTCATAATTAGATAGTAGTGTGCTCGTGCTTGGGAATTTTGTACTCTTACAGTGAACCGTTAAGGTCGAAATTTAAATGAATATTATTGCGTTATAAATATACGTATGTGTCATGGGGCTCGGATATATTTTTGTTTCATCGTGATTGTGCCTCTCGTTAGTATATTGTTGATCTAAGGTTATCATGAACAGTTTTTAAGAGGAATGTTTGGTCGAACACAAGGCAGTGTAATCACCTCTTTCTATTATCTTATTCGCACTATCGTATCATGATGGCCTATGTGAATGTGTAAGCACGTTAATTATTTATTGAACATGTAAGTAATATCTATTAAATTTATCAATAGATTGACCACAGTAGATAAATAAGAAAATAATTTGTTATGAATGAAATGTTCCTTATTTAACTGAGTCATTTAAAATTCAGCTATTTATTTTAATAGTCCGTGTGGCAGGTTGAGTCCTAAACTACCTTATTGTTTAGGGAACTTAGCGGTGTAATGGATTTGTTGGGCTATTGATTTGAAATCAATCTAATTTACTGTAATGAAACCTATATCTGTGTTTTACATTTCAATGTAAATATAGAAAAGTTATCGTGTTAAGTAGGTACTTTTGTATCATTAGATAGTGTAATAAAATAAAATGAACATTTAGATACCTATAAGGTAGTTATGTAGTTAATTTTAACTGCAAGGAACTTATTTTAATGTAACATACATTCCAATTTATTTGATTAATTTATTTTACTAAGTATTCACGCACTGGGGGGTTACTGCCATCTCTTAAAACAGTGTTACAATAATATTACTTCGTCTTTTCTGGTACAGAAATGCTAACGTATCATTATAACAATACTGTTTTAAGAGATTGTGGTTACCCCCTGGACTACTTCAAGGACTAAGTGCGGAATCCAAACCTCGTATCATAGAACATATACTTACTAAGTGTTAAGTATTTCATTATTTCTTAACACTAGCTGAAACTAAACGTAATACAGTCAGCGAGATATTAAGAGGGAAGTCCAGACGAAATTATTTTAATGTAATTGAACTTAAAGTATGTAACCAAATTCCATAGTACAATAAATGGCATTTATTTAACAAATAATAATATATTCCATTAAGTATTTTACAAATATCCTTCGAATAGTATCTCATGGATGCATTCACAGCCTTCTCGCAATCATTATGTGGTTTCTGGGCGATAGTTTTGGGTCGAAAACCGCTTGTATCTCACACGAAAACCCTGAAACGTAGTCAAAATAAAATAAGTACAGTTACTATGAAAGTAAGACTTAATTACTTTAACCGTTTAATATATTACTATTTGGTTGGTAATTATTTTTTGAAAATTTTCTTCATTGACCAGTAACAGTCTGCCTAACCAGTATTATACTTAATGTACAAATTTTTAAAGTTTAATTTTTAATGGTGTAGACCTCAGTATTAAAAATCGAGATTTTATTGTTTTACTTGTTAATTAATTAGTGTTTTTATTCCTAACATCACAAATGTTACATTACTATTAATTTTACACTCCTGTTGTTAGGAGGTACAGACTTTTTACCCATTATCAAGTGTAAATACATGAGTTTCTCCAGTCTTCTTATATTGTAAACACTATACGCATATAATATAAGCATATAACTATGATGTGCCAAACTTAATTCTAGTCATTATTTAGTGATCGTAAGCTAGATAGATCTAATTTTTGCGTAAGTATACCTAAACCTTAGTTAAATGGAATCGTTCGTGTCACTATGTGTAAAAATGTATAGTAATTCAATGGATAGATGTATTTATTTTTCTTGTGTAATAAAAATATTCAAGTGATTTCTTTTTTTTTAATACATAAGGTATTTTTCAAATAAGGATATATTTTATGAATCAAATCTAATTTATTTATTTAGTACAGCCAACAAAACAAACACT
>PQWD01007883.1:0-29843 GCA_019425675.1 Leucinodes orbonalis | reverse complement strand
AGTACTCATTTGCCAAAATATAAATATTTATTGTAGTTGCGACAAGTGTCACTCACTTTGCATACCCTACTCATAATCTCTGTGCACGCCACTGCACGTATACACACTTCATTACAACTCTACAGCTGTATGGATGACTATGGTTATGCCAGTCTAGATATTTATCCTACTTTTTAAACATTGCCGCAACAGTTGACCGCATCTTGTCTAGTGTATTATAGTAAGGGATATCGGGATACCGTTTATATTATTTATTTATTTTCAAGGCATACATACATAGTTTGAATAATCGAACACACATACATATAGTAGTAATATACTATATGTATGTGTATAAATGTAATATAGTATAAGGCATATAGTTTGAATAATCAAACTATGTATGGCTTGAAAATAATTAAATCTCTCTCTCTTCAACCTATTGCAGTCCACTGCTGGACATAGGTCTTCCATTTTAATAAATAAATCACGTATATATAATATCACATAAGTAAAATACTTAGAACAATAAGTTTCACTGATCATATTATGTTTGTTATGGTTTTTATTATTTCAGTTTTCTCTTGCAATGTTATTTTACTCGTATGGACATAATGTTTATTTTATGTGTTTTATATAATATAATATTCGCGTGACAAACAGTCACGCGAATATTATGCGTGAAACAGTCACGCGAATTTATAAAGGCTCATGCTTGTTACTTCTTCACGTAGCAACGGCTGAACTGATTTAATAAAATTTGGTATTGTTAGCTGACACGCATTTACACATAAGGTACGTTGAACTGCGGAAAATATATTTTACAGCGTAGAACACGGGCAGTAACGATTTGCGTCAGAGTCCGATAAAAGTCAGTGAGCCCTGTACCTAAATAGGCATAAGGGAATGAAGGGATACCCAGCCATTGCCCAATTCATAAGGGATACAAACAGTAGCGTGTATTAAATCTTAATGGGCTCTCCGGGTCCATTGGCAACAGGAGGTTGAGGAGGAGAGAGTGGACTGGTACCAACGCAACTACAAAAAGAAAATCAAATAAATCTGTTACATATACTTTTGAATCGTCAATTGTTATTATTATTATATTTTTTATGACTCTACCGTCGGTTCGGGATAAGTAGGATCTTCGAGAAAGAAGAAGAAACAGCAAGAAACTCGACAGACACTCTTATAAACTTTTTATATCATTGGTTATAGAGTTTTGTCATTTACCTACACATAACTTAACAAAAATTATTACAAATATTTTGTAACTGGAACACTATGTGCAAGACCACATTGGAGCAACTTAGGAATGGCAGGGCTCCGAGGTATGACGGTATTACGACAGAGCTCCTAAAAGCCGGTGGACAACCCGTCCTAAGGGTATTAGTCGAGCTTTTTAATGCATCTTTATCTGATTAATAATAGTCACGCACAAATGTTTCCTGATTTAAAACTTTGGTGTTATGTCTTCATACTGGGTATGCACTGATGCATGATGCATGCATTTCATTTATGAAGTGCATGCAACTGGGTAGGGGATATGACACAGTAAAACAAATGCAATGAACTTCAATTCTTATCAGGTCATCTGGCAGCTCTAATTGCAAAACAAGTACAGAGCTGGTGAATGATAACGTTGCATTTTATAGGTCAAAACGAGCAGAACACCAAACAATACTGCCATATCATTAGATCGTATTGAATCTGTTTAAACAGTCACAGTATTTCAATGATATTCTGTATATAAAGGTAGATACGCCATCCGTGCCTCAAAAACGAACCGCCGAAGAGTACAGTTAGTACTCTTTTGTTTAGGTAAATGTGTTCGAAATTCGAAATATGTGTGTGCTGTCACTGCATTTAGAACACTTTTTTCGATTGTTTTGTGAGCATATCACGAATCCATCTTTTTTACATCATTGCAATATTTACAAAGATAACACCGTATTGATGAGAGCTTGATGACGTATCGGCCAGCGCAGTCTGCTGACAATCGTGCAAGTTGCCAATGGTGTAAAACAATCGCAAAAGAACTTTGCGAGGGTTTTGTACCGTTTTTTACGTTCACACATCGCCATCTAGCCCCAAGTTAAGCGTGTAGCTTGTATTACGGGTACTAAACAACGGATCTACATACTTATATACATTTTTTTGTAAATACATATCTTACATAGAAAACACCCAGACCAATACAGACATGTTTATGCACACAAATGTTTGTACTGCCCGGATATCGGACCCGGAACCCTTGGTATAAATAGCCGATGTCACAGCCGATTACACCCGACGGGTCGTCAGGTCTCAAAATGTATCAACTAAACTATTTTATGTTGTTTCCATATTACCTATATTGTTTGGAAAAAAACATAACACTTCACTTCTGCACTGCACTGCACACTTCTGCAGTAAGACATACGAGTATGAAATTGTTAAGTCCGAATAAAACAGCTCATTTAACGCCCACTTTAAAACTGCGAGCGAGAAAATTTTATTCACATTACAACATGTCATAAAAATGTTGTAATGTAATGCAAAAGTTGAAAGTGTCGAGGTACATAATCTGTGCTTTAGGAAATACGTAATAAACATAATCATTGTTTTTTAGGACATAGTATATGAGAAAAACACCATTTGTGGCAACCACAAAGTTTCTGTTATGTCTTGCTTTCCGTGTTTTAATAAGTACTTGCGTAGACATAAAAAAGAATACTTAGAGATCATAATATCATAATGCACGTAGGTCCTTGTTCTACTTTGTGTAAATGGGCACCTCTTCTCGCCCTACCTCAGATCTAAACTGAGCTAATGGAAAGCAAAAAGAATTGTAATTAGTGTGACACTTAATTATAGTATTTTTTATTAGAATACATTCAATTATCAGCAGCTCATTATAACGTCCCCACCGAGAGGGTGTAAATGCTTTATTAGCTTTATAAATGGGAATACGCTCTTTTCTTGAAAGTCGCCAGTTCGTATCGCTCAGGGAATATTTCAGACGATAATTTCACAGTTTTGTCGCGTAGAAAGTTTGGACAACAGAGTACTGTAGTGGTCTTTCATGCATCAAGGTGGTATGGATGAAGTTTCAAATTATACCTCGTTGTGCGATGATGAAATGTAGCTGCAGAAACGAGTCCATTTGGACAGTATATGATATCCTGACCGACACAATAGAAAATTACTTAAGGATGTATTACTCGTAATATCTTCTTTGATTGCAACATTTTGGGATGTAATTGGCGTGAACTTTTGATCCTAAGGCTGTGATGCAGTCATCATTGCCCGGTTAAGCTGTAATGGACATATGCGGCCAACAGCAGATGTGAGTTCAAAAAAAGAGTGCAGTCAGCATACAATAACGAAAGTAATTGGCAACTTATCAGCTGTTTAAATAGTAGTACGAGTATAAGCAATCCAGGAACTATCGGTTACAGTAGGTACCTTAAAAAATATGTCAACAATAATTTTAGAAATCCCACAAAGTATACTTTATCAAGTTGGGAGTTCTGCTATTCTGACAATCTACTGTTGACAAAATGCAGTGAAAAATTTTTATTATATCATTCCTGCGTCTAAACTTGACCGTCATCAGAGAAATCGATGTGACATGGCTTTATACATCCGTAAATATTCACATCACCTGCTAGAGTTCAAGTTCCTTGAACCCGATGTATCATAAAAATTCATGAGCTGTTATGAATAAAACGAAACTTCGGCATTGAACTATCAGGACCTTTGACGTGTGTTGATCCAGAGTTTGTTTCACTCCACACTAATACATGATACGAACCGAAATACTAGGTCAGGGGCACTTGAATACCAAGAGATAGAAGTTGTAAATTTTTTATTTACGCCTCGCTGCATTCCATTGGGATTTATGGCGGGACCGGTGTATTAACGTCAATGATGTAAAAAAGTATGGATTCGTGATATGCTTACAAAACAATCGAAAAAAGAGTTCCGAATGCAGTGACAGCACACATACACATATTTCTAATTTCGAACACATTTACCTAAGCAAAAGAGAACAAACTGTACTCTCTTCGGCGGTTCGTTTTTGAGGCACGGATGGCGTATATATAAAGGTTTATATATACAGAATCGTACGATTAATTCATGAATTACTTGCATATCAACGTGCGCTGCGCGTTTGACAGTTAATACGATGCGATTTGATACCACATTTCGACCAATACCAGTTGTTCGATAGATTTGGTACTTTAATAACAGTAATGAAACTAATGAATATTCTATTTTCACTAAATACCAACTGAATTACTAAAGCACATGTTGGCAATCATTATTCATGATTACAAAAACATAATTACCTAGTTAGATTACATTTGAAAACGTGTATTTGTGACAGAGCAAATAAACGAGTGATTAAACAATGATAATAGAAATAATACACTATATGGTTAGGCTCATGCCCTCGGTCAGAAGAAATGATGATGATGAAAAATGTAATTCATCAAATAGCTCCTGATCAAAAATATAAAAAGAAAACATTATGATAAGTGATTTATTTCATTCAAATATTATTTGAAGATCAATTGTCAATTGATTAATAAATGTTGTAGTTTGCAAGTTTTGATGAATGCATTGATGTAATTTTGAATGCATTATTGCATAGCAAGTATTTGTAACATAAAATGCGCTTTGTGATAATTGGGTCAATATCCTATTACATTGTGGTATATTCATTTACTTAGGATTATGTACTAACAAAATATAAAATATATTGGAGAGTAGCATTGAAATATGACCTTGGTGTTACAATAGAATTGAATCGATTCAAGCATAGGATTAAATTATCTGGTGAAAAATGGGGAGATAGCATTTCCTTTTGCTCCTTAGCACAGACATAACTATCAGTTCACCAGTAACACGTGCAGACATCCTGATAAGACTGGGAATTTTGATCTGTTTCTTGAAAGACATGAGCTGGTTGGAGTGACCAACAGGCAGCTTCAGCTCACGCAATGGTCCACTTCAGGACTAAGTGCAGAAACAAACCCTAGTAACAAAGAACATGGGAGATATCCAGCCTATCCAGCAGTGTAGTGCCATGGAAAACCAGTACAATAGAACTGTGGGAGACCTATGTCCAGCATGGAATGCCATGGAAAGAGAGAAACATAATTGGACCTAGATACAATCAAGGTCAAATGTTTTTTTTAAGTGGGGGATTCTACCTCTTATACCTTCAGTATGAAATGACTTCGGAATTAATAATCTTAATTTCATTAGAATTATAGATAGATAGAAGAAAGACTAAAGAATGGGTTTTTTGGATCTGTAAATACCTAAAAATACTAAACTTTATTTAAATTGTTGCATAGCACTTCAAAAATTTAAAATACCTATTGGTAGTAACAATTTACAAAAATATACAAAAATTTGATGGCCTTTTAGGTATTAAAAATATTATTGTATCAACCTCAAATCAATCACTCAAAATAAGATTGAAGAATTTATCATTCATGCATTTAAATTAAAGAACACAAACATTTTATTCGTGTCTTGACTCATAAGTGTAATCATTTCAGCTAAGTTGATTAAAAAAAAGAAAATTTTAAAATTCACAAAAATTTTTTGGTAGATTTAATTTTATCATTTTAGAAAAAGTTAACAGATTCATATTGTTAAATGTAGGCTGACAAAGTGTTAATAAAAATAGATCTGATGAAAACACATTATTTCTGCGAAAGTAGAACGGTTGTGCGGCTGTCTCCATCCGCACTGTCTCTACTAGTTATTTATAAATCTTGCCACTTCCCCAGTAGTGCTTAGTATAATATTGGAACTCACTACCTATGTCACGCATTGGAACCATGATAGAGGACCAATAAGATCATTTACATAATGTAATACTTTAACATTTCATCAATCCAAAATTATCTGCTGCATACTATTAATAGGCACTAGCCCTGGAAATTAGGCGCGAGTTCGACATTCGAAATGTAATTAAGACATTAAATAGAAAGAAGTAAGGTCAGGTAAACAAAAACCGATCTCGTAATACAGGCGGCTACAACCTGTACCGAAATAAGTAGCAACAGGTGAAATTGTGGTCACACACAAACCGGCTGCATGGGCCTGAGAAACTTGACACGCCGCCCATATCCAAAGCAGACTTTCACAGCACTTATGTGGTTGGGATTTTAGAAAACACCGAATCCATCACATTCACTCTGCATACAATTTTAACATGAGACAATAAATACCTTTTCCTTAGCTCGTCCGGCATGTTTTTGCACTGATTTCGCAATTAACGCACCTTTACTTTCTGCCATTTTTTAACACTATTTCATAACCGACCGTCTGTTTATAGATGCACTACAATCTGCAACCGAATTTGGCTACAGCTGTTTGATGTCACTAGTCAAAATCCAAATGCGTGCTGTTGCCGTGCCGAACTTTGTCGAGTGACAGCGAGTTTACACACTAGCGCTCCAGTGACAGTTTGACGTAAAATATAATCTTTGACATTTACATGTATGTCACTAGATGGCATTGCTGAGTTTACATTACAAAACTTTCATAAATTTTATAAATATATTAAATAATTACTTAAATAACTAATTCTACACTCAGAAAAACGTTATTTTTAAGTAGTATAAACGTAAAGATACTATAAAGTGAAGATTAAGCATAGCTCAGAAACGTTCCTCTAAATGTCAATGTCAAACAATTTCAAATTTGTTTTTGTTTTGAAATTTGAATTTGGCGTGACTGCGTCAAGCGTCTATTTGTTATTATTTTATTGTATTTAATTTTTGATGCCTTTAAAATAATCTTACTTACTAGTAAACGCATACGATTGTTACATTCCGTAGAAACTCAACTTTCCTATACTACAGACTACAGCTAAAATGGTTAACACTAGTTGTTATGTTATAATTTATTTAAGAAATTGCCGTTTGGGACTTTTTGAAATTTATTAGGGTCATGGGTTGGGGTATTTTTATATAATAAGAAGACATTCGAGAGCGTTACGAATCTAACCGATCAAGGGTTATTTCACAGGAGCCCAAAACAGAGCTTCAGAAAAATGCTATATCAGAAGCTCGTCGTAGGGAGCTGGAGTCGTTCCAGCGTGCGTTAGATATTCAATGGCTGAACAGTCGCATGGATGGCAGAATGGGAAGGTGCCTTGCCCTTATACAAAAGAGGCAGAGATGGAGAAGGATTTCCAAGAGGTAACTGGAGGATTGCTATCATATGGGAAGACTACATTTTTTTCGACATCTGTTTTTCGTTTTTATTTATTTATTATTATTAATTTGTGTAATCGATTGTTAGCAATGATAACATACAGTAAAGCTCCTTATGTGACAACTGCTAGTAATTGTGTGTGGAAATCTTAAGACCTCTTTCAGCAGTGGACATAAAAGCCTGAAATGATGATGATGTGATCTTGTTGGTTGAAAATAAAATTATTTATTTCAAAGTGAAACCTAATTGTCTCAAAATATTGATTTTGTGCCTTGGAGGCATGTTGAGGTGTCCCAACTGCTATCATAACAGTTGTTGATGCCCACCAATCTTTATTTTGAGAATGTAGTGCGGGGCAATAATTCAGTCTTGAAGTGTTCTGTATGCATCAAATGCCTGGTGGAAATCTTGATAATTGATTCACATTTTTTTTAGAGCTGAATTTAAAAACATTATTTGGAACAAATATTCTCTTTGTGATCTTTACTTTCTTTCACTTTTATTCCTGTGCTGTAGGTACTGTATCTGTCATTCCTTTCATATAATTCTGATTGTAGTTTGTTTTATCCTATCTTCCATTAGTTAGTTTATGTATAACTTTATTGTATACTATTTATTCTTTATTTATGTAGTAGTGTGTACTTAGTATATGTACTATTATGTTATAATTTTGTAGTTATTTACAATAACGATTTTACTTGTTTTGCAGTAGCCCGCTGACCTTTATGCATTGTTCTTTCATCCAAAGGTTGCCTGGAAGAAATTGCTACCTAAGCAATAAGGCCGCCCATGTTTACTTGATTTTTTAATTCTGTTATCTGTTGTTGTATGATTTTTTATGTGCAATAAAGTATTTTATCTTTATCTTTATCATTTTAATAAGATTAATCACAGACAAATTATATGGTTATCATATATGTGTGCTTAGTTCCCAATTTTGTTAAGTTGGCAAGCTAAACTAAATAAAAACTAAGTTAAGTTTGAGCGTAATGTGTAAAACTATCATTATGTAATATTTTTTAAAAATATTTATAATTTAAATTTATAATAAAAAAGTTTTTAATATAAATTACTGGGTATAAGAGACCTAAAATCTGTTGTATATGGTTTTTATCAGTTGCTGAACCAATCAATGCATATACCATATAACATTTCTGTTAGTAATGGTTTAGGGTTTTCTGTGTATAAAATGTATGTATTTACAAAAAAAAAATATATAAGTATGTTTATCCGTTGTTTAGTACCCATAATACAGGCTTCACGCTTAGCTTGGGGCTAGATGGCGCTGTGTGAATGTCAGTGGATATTTATTTCCAGAGAACAGACCACGCCGCATCGTTAACGCGCGTGCCCAAAAGGAAACTGCCCTGGGCATTGAGATAGCGAAGGTCAGACGCGAGGAGGTGTGTGAACTGCTTCGTCGCCATTACCTGAGAGAGCGCGACCCTAGCCTGCGGGAATTGGCCAAGAAGTTGCAAGCGGGTTATGTGTGCAGAGACCTCAGACAACAGATACAGAACAATGAATATAGGAGGCTGCAAGATAAGGTCAGTGAAGTATGGTGTAGCAAGTAACGAATTAGCCAAGTGCGAGTTGGACTCGCTCTTGACGGGTTTCATAGCAGCAATTAACATGAGAAAAATATTATTTACTGAGTTATTTTTTGAATGAGAATTATTATTTATTGCACACATTTATTATGAGAAAACAGTGGTTCAAGTTTATGATGTATAAAAATCTTGTGATTAGTTCGACACCTACTATACATTTATTATGACAAATAGTGGTACACAGTTTAAAAAAATGACTAGATGTCATTTAAACCAATTTTTTTTTCAAGTGCCTTGTAAGGCACTTGAAAAAAAAACCCCTAAAGCGGTTCACAAAATAACCAACTTACAAAGTTTCACTAATATAGTTCTTAGAGATTTGGAGATAAAAGGGGTGTCATAAAATGGAGGGGGATAGACAGACATATCGAATCTATAAGCTTACCAGTTCACTTCTTAACATAAAAAAAGCACTATTTTCAAAGGCAGAGGAACATCACGCCAACTCTGTTCTGCGGAACGCGCTGTACAACGATAAGGAAGCGAAAGAGAGAGAAGACCGAGAGAAGATGGAGCGGAACACCAAGTACTGTCAGGAGTTGCAGCAGCAGCTGGTGAACCGCCAGCGGCAGAAGCAGTGCCAGTATGAGGACACGCTGATCGAGAAGAAGATGCTGGACGAGATCATGAGGACCCTGTCTGATGAGGATCAGAGGTGAGTCGTGAGGTCAGCCGTAGCATTACCTCTCTTTAAGCTTAAACAGGTGTTGTAGTCAATTGCTGTACATAGGTCCCTGCTTTTCTCATTCAGCCCCCACAAGAGACCTTTTGCAAGTGGTCGGTCCTTCGGTCCTACGCTATGTTTGCCAAGACGCGGTCTCCACTCAGAATTCGTCTGCTCGAACGGCCATCGATTCTGCGACATACGTGGCTAGCCCACTGCTACTTCCAACCATCTCTTGAAACAGGATTATAATAATATTACTTCGCCTTTTCTAGTACAATAATGCTGCCGTATCATTATAGTAATATTGTTTTAAGTCAAGGCGGAAGCCCCCAGATCCGGTGAGCTAGCATAAAACAAAGTCGCTTTCTCGGTCCTATCAAATAATCCCTATATATGCTTTGGTCTTTAAAAACCAACGCAACGCATTTTGATGCGTTTTTTTAATAGAGTGATTGAAGAGGAAGATTTTGTATGTATTATAACACCAATTCGGTATTCTCCACCATTCGCAATAAAATACCAAACCTTATTTTCATAAAAGTGCACTTTATTTTACATGTCGTTTCATTGATCACTTTTGTTTATTTGCAATATTGTATTTTTAAATACACTGAAACCAATAAATATTAGGCCAATTGATGTTAGTGTGCAATGACGTCACGTTTCAATAATCTCATACAAAATATATGGAAACGTTCCTTTTTGACAGTTCATAAAAAGTGCGTCAACGATTAGTGGTGTCAAATACCCAATTAAATAGTGGCGGTATGGAGCGGCGGAAGCGTGCCTATGATCAGCATTGCACCTGTCGCTATTGAAATTGATTAATAAATAATCAACTGTTTCAGGGAGCTCCAACAGAAACGGTATCAGATGGAGAGAATGAAGAAGGAAATGGTGACGTTCCAGCGGGCTCGGGAGGCGTGGCGTTTGAAACAGAAGCAGATGGTGGTGAATGAGGAGAGGCGGATCGAGGAGCAGAGGAGGGCCTCCGCTGACAGGAGTTCAGCTATGTATGTCGTTTAATCAACCGTTAATTGCTTCTCCACGATGTTTAAAATTTTATTATGTAGGTACATTATGGACCCTCCAGACGGAAGGCAACAGTCCACACCAATAAGCCACCGACGCTCATATATGACGCAAAATATATTGTAAATTGATTTATTTCTATATTATCACTAATAGTTATCTCCTTACTTTTTAAGAGAGATTAAGTAAAAAACAGTTTTTATAAGCAAAATTAAATTGTACCATCTGAAAATCTTGTCAGTAATCTTAAATAAATAAATATGACTCTATCATTGTTTTGGAAAATGAAGGATCTTCAAGTTGATCGGTCAAGAAACTCGATTGTCACTCTTTTAAACTCTTTATTGTATAGGTTACAGAGCTTTGTCATTTGCTCACAAGTAACGTTAAAAATAATTTATTTCAAATATTTTGTAACTGGAACACTATGTGCAAGATGAATCGTCGTTATTTGATAAATATCTATTTATTTAATGAAAGAAACATACAGCTCCAATTACACATATAACTTAAAAACAACACATTTAGCCAAAATAGTTTCCAACACTAAGATTTATTCGTCTTTTGTGTGGCTACCCTTTTTTTATGCCGTTTTTTTGAAAAACTTTTAAAATCTTTGATTTAAACTGGTAAAAGGATAATTTGGCGAGATTTTGTGGTATTTTATTAAAGACTTTATGCTTCTTCCAATAAAGATTTTATTTCTTTACTTAGTCTAAGAGTTGTAATAGTAAGTTTGTTTACCTTTTTACAGAGTTGCAGAAAGAGAGCATAAAATGCGCATGAAAGAGGAACTTAATGAGAAAATTGCTGCTAAAATATTGGCTGACGAGGCAAGTTTTATATAGTTTGGGAGTCTGTGTGTTTGTTTCTTAACATCTAAACGGCTCAAGCGATTTTAGTAAAATTTGTTATGGGGTTTAACACAGGTACGTTTTACTGCGCGTATATTATAAAATATGCCTGCGAAGTGACAGGTGCTATGTCATTTTGACAAAAAAAAATGTTTAAACTAGAAATATGTAATCAAATTGTTCTTTTACCTTTTCGTAAAGTAATTCTTGTATTTTTTCTTTTGATCACTTCGGCTTTTGCTCCATTGTATTACGGAAGCCATGTTCTTTTCAGTTTTTTTTCTCGGCTCTGTTGCAACCAAATGTCTTAAATATATGTTGTTTTGCCATCCAAAAACAGGTCGAATTTTGACACACTATTTATGAGTATTTTTTTTATACGTCCATATCTTAGAAATAAATTGTAATGTATTAATTGCAGGCGGCTCGACAGGAACGCGATAACATAATAAAACAACTCCAAGTGCAAGAGTACTTGGAGAAGAACGTGCAAGACGACATCGCGGAGAAGATGAAGAAGGGACGAGTGCGCGCTGATACTAAAGATGCGCTGACGGCGCAAATCGAGAGCAAAAAGAAGATGGAGAGAGAAGAGAGGCAGAGAGAAGCAGAGTTTCGGAAAGAGGTACGTTTTTAGCCGTTTTCTTTACCAGCATTTCGACCCGTGTAGTGTAATGGTTAATGCGTTGGCTACTACGCCAAGAGTTCTAATACTATACACGCGTTGACGACGTAAATGAAGAATAAAAAAGAAGAGAAGCAGAGTTACGGAAAGTGGTATCTTTTCCCTAACTAGCTTTTCGTTTTCGTTTTGGTTTAAGAGTTGAGTTTTCGCCTAATACACCAAGATTTCCTAAAGGATACTTAAGATGTTCTTATTGCGCAAATGGGAAATAAAAAGAAGAGAAGCAGAATTTCGGTAAGAGGTATCGTATTCAGCCGTTTTCTGTACTAGCATTTCGACTCTTGTGGTATACACGCGACTGCAAAACGAGAGAATAATAAGAAGACAAAGAGAGAACTGTTGAAGTGGCAGTGGGCTGGTCACGTATGTCGCAGAACCTCGTTGGAGCAGACGAGTTCTGGAGTGGAGACCGGGGCTCGGCAAGTGTAGCGTAGGACCGGGGGACCGACGACTTGCGGAAGGTCGCTGGTAGAGGCTAAGGAAAGCGGAGGACTAGGATATCTAGCGTAAAAAGAGACTTATGTCCCGCAGTGGACTGCAATGTATGAAGAGAAAATAACGAAATCTATGTGTAGTGTTTTTTGAAAATTTATAATTATAAGTGAAAAAGAGCGTCGGTGCCCTCAATGGTGTGGACGTTGCCTTCCGATCTGGAGGGGGCAGGGTCAAATCCCGCCACAGCAATTCGAAAACACATTAGCACGTGTCGAGATTTGAACCTCTGCCCTCCCAGTAGGAGGGCAACTGTCCACACCATTGATTGAGCCACCGACGCTCATAATATAAATTCAACTTGTAAATTTTCAGACAGAGGCCAAGATGGCGGAGGAAAATGAGAAAGAACGTGAAAAGGAGCGCTTGAAGAAATTAAAAAGTAAACAGTACTCCGAGGAGCTAAAGCAGCAGATAATCGAGAACGCGCGGCGCAGACACTTGACCAGGAAATTGAAGAAAACAGAGCGAAACACGTCTGGGATTGCGATAAGGCATGGTTAGTTAATATAGCTTTGAGGGTTATGTTTGGGGCTACTACATCAAGGGTTCGATGCCCCGGGCAGTACTAGTTAATTTCTTGCTAAATTTTTCTCAGTAGATACAGTCCGAATCCGTGGAAGCTTTTTTTGACACTCATAAGTGTTCTATAAGGACCTAAATTGAATAAAGACATTTTGATAGATTAATTCATAAACATGGGTAGGTACATACTAGTTAACAAAGGTAATGGCCTAAACTTATCATGCCCGGGTTTCCTAAAACGACACTAAAGTGATTTCTTAAGGTAATGTTGTATACTGTCACACCCTTTTATAAGCTTCCGAGCCCAAAACTTTGGTCCAATTTTAACAGGTCTTCAAAACCTTCATCCCATTTTTCATACATTTAATGGTAGACAAAAAAATATCTCTTGTAAGGTAATGTTGTATACTGTCACAGATTAAACATTTCGTTCTTATTTGAACAGGCGCACGGAAGTGGCCGAAGAACGGAAGAAAATAGTAGAAGAGCATGTGCCTCACCTACTGGGGTACCTTCAGGCTGGTGTTATAAAACAAGAAGACTTGCCCGCTGTGAGGTCTGGGGCCAATAAGCATGAAGATCTGGCTTCTTTGGACATCGAGTCACTCAGTACTGTTTCCAAGGTCAAGCGACACCCGAAGTGTAACGCGCACTGCAGGGTTATAAGGGAGTATTAGTCGATTAGTAGTTTATTATTTCTATTTGTTTTGGTTTTAATAAAAAATAAATTGTTGAGTCACTGGATCATCATCAGCTCATTAAACTGATGATCCGACGCTCTTACGGTGAAGGAAAACATCGTGAGGAAACCTTCATGCACGCCTGCGAAGAGATTCGAAGGTTGTGTGTGAAGTCGTCCAACCGCACTGGGCCCGCGTGGACGACTAAGGCCTAAGCACCCTATACGGGTAGGCTCGTGCCCCTCGGGGGGGACGTTTTAATGAGCTGATGATGACTAAATTAGTATCAACGAATATCTTACATTGCATATGTTATATAATATCCAATAAGAAAAAATATTGTCACCGAAAATCTAGCTTGAAATTACAATAATGTCCAATAAGCCGAATTTTGTTTTATGTCACAAAGTGAACAGGAAAGTAGAAAAAATAATCTAATCGCCCTATACGGGTAGGCTCGTGCCCTCGGTGGGGACGTTAAATGAGCTGATGATGATGAGTCACTGGATATTGTCACTTAAAATCAAAGGAACCTTGTGGTACCCATTTTGAGATCACTCATATAAAACGCGACAAAACCAACAGCTTTACAGATATTGAAAAGTTGTGTTTTGTGTATAAATTGAATAGATGTTATTACAAGCGTTTGCCCAGATATAAATGAAGCGATTGTTGTTTGACCATGTTTTGATATTTTGTAAATGTTTTCATTGCAATGAAAAAAGTACATAACGCATTCCCAACTCTTAATTTTAGTTATTTATTTTAACAAAGGCGCAATCACAAATCGTAGTTGATAATGAACCTTGACATTTAATCTTAATTTTTATTGATTTTACAATTCACAAATGTTGTTTATAATGAGGTTGCTAAATATAAATTGATTATATGCGTGATATGAAATTCCGTCCATTTTGTGCGATGATAACTTTTTAGGTCATAGCGTTTTAAAATGTTGAGAATTCCAATTTCAATAAATAATATTCCTATGTCATTTGCTGTTTTATTATTGCTCTATGGGAAGTACCAAAAGCGAACGAACAAATCATCATCATCAGCTCATTAAACGTCCCCACCGAGGGCACGAGCCTACCCGTATAGGGTGATAGGCCTTAGTCGTCACGCGGGCCCAGTGCGGATTGGACGACTTCACACACAACCTTCGAATCGCAGGCGTGCATGAAGGTTCCTCACGATGTTTTCCTTCACCGTAAGAGCGTCGGATAACGTACATATATTTTCGAAAATTCGAAAACACATTGGTACGTGGATTTGAACCTCAGCCCTCCTGGTAGGAAGGCGACAGTCCACACCATTGAGCCACCGACGCTCAATACCAACCTGATATTCAAACTCACATATACCTAACTTAAATTTCAAACTAGCGATTTTCACAATAAGTGATAGTGTCATTCTAGGTTCACTACATATGTACCTAGGGTTGCTAATGATACATATTCTCAATAGTAAACTATAAACAAAGGCCTCGTGTTTCGCGTAGAAATCATTGGGGGAGTCCTTCGTTCAGCAGTGGACATTTTAGGCTGTCGTCATCAGCTTATTTGAACGTCCCCACCGAGGGGCACTACCCGTGTAGGGTGATTAGGCCTTAGTCGTCCACGCGGGCCCAGTGCGGATTGGCTGACGTCACGCACAACCTTTAAATCTCTTTGCAGGCGTGCGCAGGTTTCCTCACGATGTTTTTCTCCACCGTAAGAGCGTCGGATAGCGTACATATAATTAAAAAATTCGAAAACAGATTAGTACGTGGTAGGATTTGAACCTCAGCCCTACCGGTAGGAGGGCAACAGTCCACACCATTGAGCCACCGACGCTCTTATTTTAGGTTGTAATATTGATGAACCTATTGAACGCCGGAAATCCAGAGTGGAAAATTTATTGTGTAGCGATTTAAAGAGTCACTAGCGGTCAAAGGGTTCATCATAAGACTTGATAGTATCTACACAACTAATTAGAGCGTCTGTGGCTCAGTGGTGTGGACTGTCGCCTTCCTACAAGGAGGGCTGAAGTTCAAAGCCCGACACGTACCAATGTGTTTTCGAATTTTCGAAAATATATGTACGTTATCCGACGCTCTTACGGTGAAGGAAAACTTCGTGAGGAAACCTTCATGCATCATGAACACATGATGCATGAAAGTTTCCTCACGATGATTTAATTACATTTACATGATTTAATCCGAAAAATGGATTTCATTCAACCTGCAATGAGTTCCGGTAAGTTCCGGAAGTATTATAGGTAATACTGTGTCTATTTAACCCACGATATCCTTCTAACTTTCCTATGAAAACAAGACATAACTTATTATTTCCTGCTCATAAGAAGTTAGCATTTAGCTATAAACAAATTATAAAAACTACCTACTCAGCAAATCGCTAATTCATTACAACGTTCTAGTCCGTAAAGTGAGCGGGAGCGAAGGACGTGAAGTGAAACTCAAACAATAATTAGTCCGGCGCGGAGCTCACGGAAAATATTTAAACGCTGAAATTAATTCCAAATACGCCGCACGAATATTAAGGGGTGGAACGGAAAGGTGGCCATGAATCCAGATGTTTAGGATTACTTGGGAATAGGTATTTTGTTAAAACTAAGAGATTTAGGAAGTTCCAACAAACAGTCGTAAAGTCATGCAAACATGAATTAAC
The DNA here is from genome assembly GCA_019425675.1 of Leucinodes orbonalis. Lineage (NCBI taxonomy): Eukaryota > Metazoa > Arthropoda > Insecta > Lepidoptera > Crambidae > Leucinodes > Leucinodes orbonalis. The sequence continues at coordinate 13,426 of PQWD01007883.1, read as the reverse complement.
AATGCTAAGGTTTATGGCTAAGAATCTAAGACTATCGCTAGACCAAATGTCCCGGTCCCAATTTTCTCATCCAGCCTCCACACCGACCTTCCGTAAGTCTTTCATATGCGTACTCCAAATGAATGGAATGATCTACCTGCGTCTGGTGTTCGGCACAATCTACACGACCCCTGGCATCAAAAACGAGTGATATGCTTTTTCTGAGTGTTAGTATGTAGGTAAAATGCGGCCGAGGTAGAAAAGCCATTGATGGTGGCAACCACCTGTTCAGAGCTTTCATGCTATGTCGTTGAACAACGAAAAGGGGTCAACGTCGAATCGATGTAGCAGTTGGGTTCGGTGTACCATAGGAGGATGGAGTGTCGCCGGTTGTAACAAGTGTAATAGTTGCAGGCAGATTGGGCACTTACAAAAGTATGCCCAGGCAAGTCAGGAATTGGCAAATTGGGCAGCAGCAAAAATGATGTTCGCAAAGAAGAACGGGGAACAAAAGGCACAGCGATCAGAAGCGGAGAATATTCAGGAGCATCGCGCCAGTCCGGCCAGTACTACGTAGAACCGAAGGTGGACGGTCACCGTGGGGAAGAGGGTTCATCGGAGGAGGAGAGGCAGTATACCAAGATGTCGTTAAGGAATTCCATCGGTAAGCCTTAATATGCGTGTAGAGGGTAAGGAACTTTAATGGAGGTGGACACAGGGAGCGCTCTGTTCTTGTATTAGTAAAAATACATACATGGAATATTTAAAAACTACCCTTACTATCCTGCTCAATAACGTTACGATTTATGATGGTAGTAAAATAAAGCCTGTGGTATAATCAAACCTAAGGTAGAATATGCAAATAGCATAAAACGTTTAGATTTGTATGTTATTGATGGGGGCATCACGTCATTGTTAGGAAGACAGTGGTTATCTGAACTAAATGTAAATATCCCTAAGTTTCAGAACAATAATTGTATTAATGTAAAGCATGTATCCACTGACGTAACTTATTTACTCGATAGGTATAAAGCGTTGTTCGACGGCCAGTTGGGAAGATATACGGGCGGACGGGCGACGCTGCATGTGCGGGATGGCGCGAAACCCATTTACTGTCGACCACGACCGTTGCCGTACGCGCTGCGTGACCCGGTAGACCGGGAGCTGGACGCCATGTTGCAGAATGGTACCATTGAGCCGGTCGAGTTTTCTGAATGGGCTACACCTCTGGTTGTTGTTAGTAAGCCTAATGGTAAATTACGTATTTGTGCCGATTATAAAGTGACTCTGAACCCCTCTTTGTTGGTCGATAGATATCCCTTACCTCGCGTAGAAGAGTTGTTTGCTGACCTTAGTGGTGGTAGATATTTTTCAAAAATCGATTTGTCTTCTGCTTACAACCAAATAGAGTTGGATAACTCGAAAAAATACACCGTTATAAATACACACCGTGGCCTTTTTAGGTATAATAGATTAGTATACGGATTAGCGTCGAGTCCTGCTATTTTCCAACGTATAATGACAAATGCTTTGAGAAATATTCCTGGGGTATCTGTGTTCATGGATGACCTTCTTATTTCAGCTAAGGATAAGATTACGCATATGAAAACGCTTGAAGCAGTATTCAAACGTTTACAGGAAAAGGGGTTAAAGTTGAATAAGAGTAAGTGTGTATTTTTATCCGAATCAGTTTCGTACTTGGGCTATATAATTGATAAAGATGGCATTCATACCGATCCAGATAAGATTAAAGCTATTGTTAATCTGCCTAGGCCCTCCAATGTCACAGAATTACGTTCGTTTCTAGGCATGGTTAATTTTTACGCTAAATTCATTAAAAATATGACTTCTTATTTAACTCCTTTGTATAAACTGCTAAGGAAGGAAATAGTTTGGAATTGGGATAAGCAATGTGAGCGTTCATTCCTGGAAATAAAAGAATTATTATCTAGTGCTAAGGTACTCGCTCATTACGATCAAGATAAGCCGTTGATAGTGACCTGTGACGCAAGCGCGCGGGGGGTGGGGCAGTGCTGGCGCAGGCGAGCGACGACCCGCGGGCGCGGGGGGAACCGAGCGACCTATTTGTTTTGCGTCGCGCGCGCTTACACTGCCCGAACGCCACTATAGTCAATATACAACGCGAAGCACTAGCTATTATTTTTGCAGTAAAAAAATTTCATCAGTATTTATACGGACGAAAATTTTTATTGAGAACTGATCATAAACCCCTTGTAACAATTTTCGGTCCAAAAACTGGTGTTCCTTGTATGGCCGCAAACCGCCTTCAGCGATGGGCTATTATTTTATCAGCTTACACCTATGATATAGAATATATAAAAACCAGTAATAACAATGCCGATGCCTTGTCGCGGCTACCCCTAGATGAAAATAACTTATCGAAATTAGTTGTCCCGGAACAAACTTATTTACATTTTGCGCGAGATGCATTATTTTTTGATTGTGAAACTGTGAGTAGAGAAACGAGGAGGGACCCTATTTTAAGCAGAGTTTTTAGCTACGTGCAGGACGGTTGGCCTGTCGAAATTGAGTTTAAGCAAGTACAGCCCTATTTTAATCGCAAAAATGAGATATATTCCGAGTTAGGATGTTTAATGTGGGGACACAGGGTTATAATACCGGAAAAGTGTCGTACTCAAGTACTAAGAGAACTGCACGAGACTCATTTAGGAATGGTAAAAATGAAAAGTTTAGCTAGGAGTTATGTGTGGTGGGCAGGCATTGACGAGCAAATCGAAGCTTTGTGTCGGAGCTGCGGGACGTGCGCCGCGCTCGCGGCCGCGCCGCCCGCACACGCGCCGCAGCCTTGGCCCTGGTGCCCCAAGCCCTGGGGTAGGGTGCACATTGATTTTTTGGGGCCTATTCATGGCTTAAAGTTTATGGTTATTGTAGATGCCACATCAAAATGGGTCGAAATATTTAAAATGTCAAATACAAATGCGACAGAGGTAGTTAAGGTATTACGACGTCTTTTTAGCCAATTTGGGTTACCTCGTATGGTGGTATCAGACAACGGGCCTCCGTTTACTAGCAACACTTTTAAGGCTTTCCTTAACGGTAACGGTATTGATCAATGTTTCTCCGCACCGTACCATCCATCTTCCAATGGAGCAGCCGAGAATGCGGTCAAATTGTGTAAATCGGTAATAAATAAAGCTATAAAAGATAACATTGATGTAGAAACCGCCCTGCATAGGTATTTATTATTATATAGGAACACAGAACACGCTACCACCGGAGAGAGCCCCGCACGTATTTTACAAAATAGATCTTTAAGAACCAGGTTAGATATATTAAAACCAGATAGGAGCACATGTGCAAAAAGCACAGAGTCGACAGTTTGAAAAGGCTGGTGGCTCCCGCCGGGAAATGCAGGCGGGGGACCCTGTCTATCTGAGAAGTTTTAATGATAAAGATAAATGGGTCTCTGGGGATGTATTACAAAATTAGGTACTGCTACATATATAGTTAGAGACAGCACTGGTAGGGATACACATCGACATATCGACCAACTAAAGAGAAGGCTGAGGAGCTCTTTAGTAGCAGCTCCAATATCGCCAGCATTGGAACAAAATAATAGTGATGAAAGCACTGATGAAACCGGTTCAAGGAAACCGAATCAGCTGGTCACGATATCACGGGAGTGTGACAAGGACCACCCTTTTGTTAGTGATGGTAGTGCCAGTCCCAGTGACGAGTCCGCGAGCCCTGCGCAGCCAGCACTCGCACACGCAGCGCCGCCCGCCCTCACTGACAACCCTACTACGAAACGTATAAGATATCCTGTAAAGCGTTACGGATTTGAGATAGACTAAATTACTGTAAAATCAAGTGTTACCAGTATGATACATTTTTGTAAATTATATATTCATTTATTTATATTCATATTGTACTAAATCATGTGTACTAACTTAAATATGTTAATAAGGATACTAGGTACCAGTACTAACCTATTGCTAAGAGTTAATTTAAGTTTTATTTGTTCTTGTCATGTTATGTTGAAATTAAGTGGAGAGGTGTTATGTATGTAGGTATGCAAATATTAATGTCAGCGTACCTTATATGTGTCTACCGGCCGCTGGCCGGCTTGTCTCGCAATACAGTGCTACAGTAAACACGTGTTTCATTTCGCTCCTCCGTCAGAACATCTATTTAACTCTATCATATATTTGATTCGAATCATCGTTTTATTCGAATTAAATTCGAATCAAGGCTTACTCGAATCGCAATTCGAATATATGATTGTGATTCGAATGTCAATTTTGAATTCGAGCCCATCAATAGCGTTGGTGAAAGAATTGTAAGTAAGAAGAGATGACAGTGAAAAGAGATGTTGGATGTCTGAATAGGAACACATTGTTAATAAGACATGGCTGAGATGCATACTACGTGTTGATTCAGACGGACTACATTGTAGTTAATTTCGTTCTGAAGTGCATTTGTGGTACCGTGGCAAAGTTGTGTTGCGTATCCGAGAGAAAAGATCAGTATGTTATCAGAATTCTGTCCGCGGCGTCAATAAACATGCTGATCAATGTACTTTTTATGGCTTTTGATTATAAAATGTGTAAACGATGAGGTGAACTTCAATATGAAAAAAAACTCTCTTTTAAATAATAAAGAATAATAAAAAAAATACTTTAATGACTTTGGATGGCTTAATATGACAGCATATTAAGCCCTTGCCCTTGAAGCTGATTTTGGGTCTACAAGGGAGAGATAACAACATTTTTGAATTTGATGTTAAAATTGAAATGATAGTTAAAGCGCTTGACCTTTGGATAAATCATACAATTCAAAAACCATAATCACTTTCCAACACTGTCAGCTTTTTTGGAATCCTCTGATAGAGGTTAATATTAAATATGGTAACTGATTCCACAGCTGCTATTGGGCCAAAACAGTGCATCTATCACTGTTACAATCTGGTTTTATGCACTATTTGAAAAAACCTGCGTCTGTGTTTCTGGCCACATACAACCCTGTGGCATTCCAAAAAGGTCTCTTCAACAGATAGTCTGCGCTAAAGAGCAAGCCCATCTCTCTCTCTCTCTTCAACCTATCGCAGTACACTGCTGGACATAGGTCTCCCCCATTTTGAGCAAGCCCCTAATGTATAAAAATAATCACCTACCTCCACTAATATCCTTATACTGCTACGTTTGTGTTTGCCAACATATGTTTGCTTCCTCTGCTTGGCTATCTCAGTGGGCACTCTGATTACACACGCCAACTGTAAGAATACCATCAACATCAGCCTATTAGGTCCCACTGATTTGTACTGCTCAAGACCCTTGCGACAAATATATAATAATATATCCACATTCACGCATCGCCATCTAGCCAAAAGTTAAGCGTGAAGCCTGTATTATGGGGAACTAAACAACAATTAAACATACACATTTATATATATTTTTTTTGTAAATACATACCTATTATACATAGATAACACCCAGACCAATACATCAGACATGTTCATGAACACTAATGTTTGTACTGCCCGGATCGAACCCGGAACTAGGTATTGCAGCTGACGTCTCAACCGCAACAACAATGGGTTGTCAAATCAAATAACTGATGTCTCAACCATCACATTATATGTTTGGCAATCAAATATTTTTATTTATTTATGTTACAAGTGATCAGGATGGTCAGGACGCTCATCGGGTAGTAAGTGATACGCCTGACCATGAGAGAGCGGCCTTGAAGGAGACCAACAACACAGATAAACAGTTATTATTCTCCATCGATGCCACTGTGCCAGATACCCAAGACAACAGATGGTCTCTACCAGTTATTTCACTAGCTACAGTGCCCTCATCCCAAACACAAAAGTGCATAGCACTCTTATTTGACAGGACGGTATCCATGGCACTGCGGTTTACATACCTAGCACTAGTATCAAGTCTACCCCAAGTAGTGTTTTAGTGCTGAAATGGAATCAAGAATCTCAGAAAGATATTACTCACCACTTCACAACACTAGCGGCAAACATATGAAAAATGGTGCATACTTTGGTTCCACTTGGTGGACAGCTGCTTGGTCTGTCTCGTATGACATAAAGAACAGTGCTGTGGTCGGCATTGACGTTGAGGCCACTGTCATTAAACCTGCAATAATAAATAATATGGGTATTTACAGTCTGTCTGTTTGTATTGATCTGGTAATTACAAAAATATATATAGAATGTTAATCCATTGTTTCGTACCCATAATACGGCTTCACACTTAACTTGGGGCTAGATGGCGCTGTGGTGAATGTCAGTGGATATTTATTTATTCATTATATGTTCAGCTTAATACAAAAACACATGTTTATATAAAATGTTTGTATTGTACGGTTAATGAACTGAGAACTCTTGGATGAGCCCAATATTTAACAATGCACCATATTTGTAGTGTATACAGTTCAGGCCTTCGTTTTGGGGGATTAGGCCACTATGCTGGCCCAATACATATTTGTGGGTGTAGCACATATACTGTCATAGATTGACAGAGTAGATCTTACCACTGTATACTCCTCTAAAACCACCAGCGTTTATGGAACCCCGCTCGCTCTGAAGTCTTGTCTTGAGTGTCCAATGGGTACAAAGTTACATCCAGATATGCCAGCTACTGAGCCTAAAATGACGAAAATTGTACAAAAAAATGGCTGATATCATTTTACATTCCACAGGGAATTACTCGATAACCACAACTTGACAATGATAGCTGGTAGAGGCTGGATGAGAAAAGCAGAGAGCCCATATCAAGTGCCAGAAAGAGGACACCTATAAGGCTATGAGTTACAGAGTATGGAAATCACTGACAGTCCTGACTTACAGTTAGCTTCAGCTGATGAAAATGTGTATTTATCTGATTTTTGCAATGAAATTTGTTGGTCCTGTTGGTAATCAACAAAACCTAGATGAAGATTAGCCTATGATTTAATAAACTCAGCAACCAGTTAAGATAAACATTTCTTTAAAATTCCCTATTGTATAAAAAAACAAAGACTGCATGAAGCTACTCTATTACAAAATTTTTATGTTTATCATATAATTACTTGAACAAAAATTTTAGGCTCCCTCAATACTTGGTATGGACTCGGGTCTTGAAGGGCCCAGCAAATTGGTTATTATATGCACTGGGGATAATGAACCAAAAACATTCTTTATAGTCCTGCGTTAAGTATATCTTTATCCGCTATAATTAATATTGTAGAACTCTAATGTACATACCAGTAAAGGCGATAAGAAGGGTAAATTCCCTCAGGGGTTTTACTGTAGGCTCCATTTTTCCTTGAACTATATTTTTATTCAAAAAGTACGCGGTCCGATGAAAACCGGTTTGAGGTTATTTAGTTTCAAGAACAGAATCAGTTGGTCTGTGCGTGACGTGATTATTAATAATTTAATATAATGACTTTTAGTGTTCGCTTTGCTATTAAACTTAATTTAATTATAATATATTGGTGTCTCGCAGATAGTATCGCGACTTCTCACATGATTTATGATTGGCACCCATTAGAACCAAATGAAATATATGAATGGGTGATACCAGTATGATTTCCTAAAAAGGTAAAGTTTTTAACTTAAAGGTACGATTGGATCTTATACTTCTGCAAGAACTAGGTCTTTTTAATAGAGACTTTTGAAGAACTTCTACTTTTAAAAGGAATTATTTTCCTCCCAAAGTAGTGTCTGCTGGCGTACTTCTGAGTTTATGTCAACATTATTATTCGTTCCTTATTTCGACATATACGTGTATAATCTATTAAATGGATAAATATAAAACACGATCCGTCATCATGTGCAAAATGAGGATTGCGTTTTTTCAAAAAAGCAAAGGTACCTACATAAAAGCACGGGTCCACCATGCTAATATTGTCCGTGAGCTCCTACGAAGTTTCGATAGATGGCGTTACTTGTATCAGTTTATCTTGCTTACACTTTAAAATGCAGTATTATCAAATATTTATTATTCCTAAAATCAATATTTTCCTTAATTCAATCAACAATCATATAAAACATTTTTTACTAATAAATAAAAGTTTTTTAAAGATTTGCGACAGTACCGGTAACGGCAGTAAAAGGAACCACCACAATTATCGAAAGCACGGTTGCAGCAACAAAAAAAAAGAGTTAATAGATGGCGCTTGCACGTGTACACTTTGAGCGAGCAAACTGCGTTTAATTTTATCACAGTTAATGTGTTATTAGATGTGTTGAATCAGCTTTTCTATTATAATGTTTTTATAACAAATTGCTTTTTTAATGAACACTGATAAAAAGACTACTTATGAATTGTAATGGGAATAATAAAAACATGAAATATGCAGTGCAATCAAAATAAAATTGCATGTTAGATGGGTCGAACTAAACGCAACTCAACTAAAAGTTTTAAATTTTATTCTTACTTTGTTTGTACTTCTTAAAACTTGCTTCTGCTTAAATTTATCGTTAAAACTACAAATACGACTTGGCTACGTTTTTTGAACTTTGAGGAAAAAAAATACCGATTTAAAACTAAAAATAAATTTTAGCCAGATAGAAATGGTTAAATAATTCTTTCATAATTTTGATGTCGGAGCCAAACGCACTCTTTAGCTTTATAATTTAATATAGGTAGGTAGTTTGTTTGGCACCGACATAAAAATTATGAAGAATTATTTAAGCATTTCTATTTGGCTAAACATATCTCTGTAGATTTTCAGTTTGAAGTCTGTATGATTTGTCTGAAAATTTTTGAGAATAAGTGATCATGTAATGATTACATGAAGTAATAGTTGATATGAGTCGATTTTTAAATGTTCAATTTCTCTGGTCACCACTCATCAAACCCTTATTTCCTTGAAAATGAAAATGAAAATGAAAAGTGTTTATTCAGTTTAGGTCCTTAAAGAACACTTATGAATGTCAAATGAAGCTACCACTGGTTCGGGAGGTAGTTTTCCACTGAGAAGAAACCAGCAAGAAACTCAGTAGTTACTCTTTTCAAAAAAATTGTGTTGAATACAGATTCATTTGTAATCAAAATAATTATATAAAGCAAATTATATTTTCAATTTTTATCGTATTATTGGTAAAAATATAATAATCTACAAAAGTACTATTAAGCAGTTAAGTATTTTATAAATTTAAATAGATGACAACAAAAAAAAACAAAAGTAGTGCAGGCGTGGAAATCAACATGTCCATGAGTTTTTATCATTTATATAATCTTCAACACTATAGTAAGCTTTTTTTATTAAAATAGACTTTACATGAGACTTAAACTTATGCAGGGGTAAATCAATTACATTTTGTGGTAGCTTATTAAATATTTTAATGCTTAATCCCACAAATGAGTTCCCAACCTTATGCAATCTAAGATTTGGAACGGCAAGTTTGTGTTTGTTCCTAGTGTTCAAACTATGATTATCTGACTTTTTTGAAAATACATGTAAATTTTTGTGTACATAGATGACGCAGTCTAGAATGTATTGAGACGGTAATGTTAAAATATTTATTTGTTTAAATAATTCCCTTAGTGAGTCACGTGATTTAAGGCCGTATATGGCACGGATGGATCTTTTCTGCAATACAAAAATTGTTTGTAGATCAGCAGCAGACCCCCACAAAAGTAGACCATCTTGGAACTTATCTTGGAACCACCTCTGGACTATCCTCTTTCCAACAAAAAAATAATCATAAAATCAGTTCATAAACGACGAAGATATATGCGAACAAACGTAAAAAAATTGGGCAAGCGCGAGTCGGATAGTGGTGGGTTCCGCAGCAGTAAGTTACATAGAAAAAAATATTATTTATTTACTTAGGCATCTACTACAGCTTTATTATGAGAAAATAGTGGTTCACCATTTATGACGTATAAAAAAACTTCACATCAGAAATCGCTTAAACTAAATTTCATTGTCAGATTTTATGGTTATGTACATCATTTTTTATTTTATCAACCCCATAGTTTAGAAATTAGAGCCCTCCTCTAATTTCTAACACACTTTTTTCAACTTTGAAAATGTCTCTCGCGCAAAATATTCAAGTTATAAAAATGATATTATAAACCTCGATACCATTTTTCAAGATCTATACACATTGATACATCAAACGGGGGGGTCGATGAAAAAAATATTTTTTTTCAGTTCACTGTATGGAATCCCCAAAATATATTAATATTTTTTCAAGTTTCTTGTAAAAACCTTATAGCGGTTCACAGAATACATATATCTACAAAGTTTGAATAGTGTAGTTCTTATAGTTTCGGAGAAAAAAGGATATGACATACGGACGGACAGACAGACTTGACGAATTTATAAGGGTACCGTTTTTTTGCCAAGGTCGAATCGAGTAACCTCCTTTTTTTAAGTCGGTTCAAAAGCAGCCCCTGTTTTTCCTTATTACATCAGCTACCTGCCAAAAAAGTCTCGTCCAAATACGTCACCCCGTTTCACAGATTACCCGGAACAAACTGACAGTCTGACAAAAATTTTAAACATTGTTATTTTGGCATAATATGTAGTACCGCATATATATTGATATGCATATATAAGTTACCGTCCTAACGCTGGAACGAAGAGCCTTCCTTTACTTTCCGTCTTCAAAAAAAAATTCAGTTCACCGGTATTGATATTGAAAAAAATAAATTATATCAGTTCCTTAGCAAATTAAAAACGCAATTTAATATAGTGTCGAAAACTAAATATAACAAAAACATAAAAAACATTACAAGTGTGGAATAAGTGACCATTGATTCAAAACACTAATAAGTATTTTGAAGAAAACGCGTAAGTGACGCGTCTTGCACGGCGCTTAAGTCCTTATGTTTGTATCCTTTGTCCTTTGATAAATATATCGTCGCCGTTGATGGCTTCCATTCAAGACCGCTCTTGCAGCTATATACCTACATAAGATGCTTTTCGTTCACAAAATATCTGGCTTTTATATTATTTACAAAAAAAGTGTATAAGTATGTTTAGAACTCATACATAATACAGGCTTTATGCTTAACTTGCGGCAAGATGACGCTGTGTGTATATCAGTGGATATGTATTAATATATAATAAGAGCCTCCTCTAATAACCCCCACCGCACGAATAAAGGTTTGCACGGCCTGGAACCAACGGCTTACTGCTCAATTCTATATAATATTCTATATTTTTGAAATAATAATGAGTAATAGTTTTATTTAATAAAAGTTTAATTAAAAAACCTGGAAATTCATTTGTTATTGGTTCACAATCAACAATAAATTCATTGTTTAATTGCAACGTCACAATTAATCAATTCTTAATTGCAATTAAATTTGCACAATACTACACACGCCACGCACGACGCGCGCGTCAAATATACATAGATACCTATCTACCTATGCCTATCAAAATGTTTGGTTTGAGAAATTACATTTTAGTCGGATCGGATTCGGAAGAGCGCACTAACGCGCGACGTTGCCGCTCTGTCAAAGCGCACGCGCCGTAAGAATAAACAATAAATGCGCTGTTGCCGTCCTTATTTAGAACTGTGATTAATTAATAACTGTGTTTTTACGCCACCTACCGGATTTTCAAATATCAGTTTAATCTGTCTACGCGAATCTTGCTATAAGCACCAGGTCACGGACCTTGTGGCATCTAGTGAGAATAAAGTGAGTTAAAAATAGCTTCCTCAAATAGCTTCCGTAGGTGGTCACGTTTTTGTAGTATGGGATGCATCATCTGTATAGTATATATTATTAAATCTGTGATAAAAGGTACGGTCTACACTGAGGTACAGTTGTGGTATGGTTAGGTCATGAAATGTATAAGAACCGTACTTTTGGTACGGCTGGCAATGCTGATGAGACAGAAAAAGAATGACACTTCACAGACATAGTGTTGCTATAAGTAGAATTTTCTCTGAAATAATCGGCCTGCTGACGAATGAATGCCAAAGTATTATATATATCGTCAGCGCTGGGATAGTTCAGGCAGATTTTTTTAAAATCAATACTTTCATCATACTTACCAAATAATAATATTTATAACAACAATTGGTAGACGATACTGAGTTGTATATGTAGATACCACATACCACCACAGTGCTAGAAATCGTCCGTGAATTACATGAATTAAAAGTGTTATGCACTTTTGTGTTCCGGGATGTGGGCATCATGATCATTTATCGTGTCGGTAACGTGACGGGCAGGGCAGTATTAGCGGAACATAATGACGGAATATTATTATTAATCCACCAACACTTCAACTATCATGGACTATAACAACGAAATTAATTAATTTTATAGAAAGCTGACCGTTATGACAGATAGCCTCACTTGGCAACATTGTCATAGTACTCATAGTGGTGTTCGCTGTATTATTTTTCGTTAATTTTACACAATTTTTAATACTCATTCATCATCATCATCATTACAGCCTAATTATGTCCACTGCTGAACAAGCCTCCCCTAATGATTTCCACGCGGACCGATCCCTTGCAGTTGACATCCATCTGCCACCCGCCACCTTAACCAGATCATCCGTCCATCTGGTTAGGGGTCGCCTACGCTTCGCTTTCCGTACGTGGACGCCACTCGAGAACCTTTCCGTTCCCCATCGGCCAATCGGTTCTACGCACTATGTGCCTGCCACTGCCACTTCAACTTGCTAATCCTCTGGGCTATGTCGGTCACCCTAGTTCTCCTACGGATATCATCGTTTCGGATTTTATCGCGTAGGGAGACACCTAATCATAGCCCTCTCATAGCACGCTGAGCAACCTTGAGTCATTTTAAAATACTATAGAGATCTATTTCATAGAATAAACTTAATATAAAATGCTTCGATAATATTTTATATGATCAAAAATTATAATCGATTATATGAATGAGTAGGAAGGAATCAGAACCGAGGTAGAGTCGGGTTGCTATTGTTACTACAATCATATTTCAACGGTTATTTTCCCTCTGACTGTCTTTTTTAGACGCCCTTCACTATTGCAATGAACTATGAATATAGATCTTTATTCCTTATTTTGTGCCTGATATCCCTGTATTTTTCTTCAACAGCAACTTGTCGCATGAGATGTTCACGCCACGCTTTATAAGTACATATAATTAAGTTTTATTTTTTAAAAAATAATTACAATATACAATAAACAGTTTTAATTTCGTGTTTTTCCATTCTCAGTAACGTTTGTTGATCTTAGTAGACAGTAATGAAATAGGTTCCAGGTTTCTACTGAGCAAGTAGCGTAGCGCGCTAATTCTAAACTATGGAGCAAGCAATCACTACGTTATTCGGTTTCTAGGCACGATTGATTAACCAGACAGTAAAGCGAATTCACTTCATTGTTTTTATCAATTTGTACAATGCCGAAAGTGTACAAAAACAGCTCACGATGGTGTGCATACCATAATGTACGGAAAGGGGGTGAACCTGGATGCTATCAGTTACACAGGTATTTAAACATTTC
>PQWD01007882.1:0-13078 GCA_019425675.1 Leucinodes orbonalis | reverse complement strand
TTCATTGCGGATGGTGGAGAATACCCAGGTGGGAAGAAAAAAACTCAGGTGGGAACAGGCGGCTCGTGTGCTAGTGGAGTAAGTGTGCGGGTCTCACCGAGGTGGTTGGCGACGTAGCGCTCGGCCCGGGAAGCAGATGGGAGCAGCACGGTGGCGGGAACACGCGCCGCGAGCCCGGTCTCCGAATCTCAGCGCGCCCGCGACGCGCCGCACTCACCTTCCAGGCGACACGCCGCACCGTTGCCTGGCCTAGACACACAAACCATTTAGTATCATTGTTCGTGGATTGAAGTAATGATATAAAATAGTTGTTAGAAATTGGACGTAATTAAACTGTCATTAAATATGGGGCTAATCTGTGACGTTCAGATCCACAGACAGCTCCATAGAGTTTGAACATGCGAAACTGTCAAATAGCCAGGGTTGTTAGTAGTTCTAGATAATTCGCGAATAATTAGAATGACGTCGAGCTTTCGAGCTCAGCGGACGGACGGCTATATAAGGCGGACCGACGGGTGCGCCGGGAGTCTCTGTTCTACTCAAGAAGAACGTGAGGATATACTGCGACTACAAGGAAGAAGCGAGTGATACAAGCGATATCTAAGGGCGTCGAGTGTGATATAACGAGTGTGAAGAGTTAGAGTGTTTATTAGTGTGTGTGCGAAGTGTTGTGTTAATAGTGTGCAGTGTTAATTAACGGTTTTTAGTGCGTGCGTTAATTGATTATCGTACGAGTGTAAGGGTAATAGTATTGGTTAATTAATAAAAGTGTGTTGCCGTATTCTTCGTGTTGATTCAATAATTTAGTCCGGAACCTCCCCAGCTTCGTTACAATTAATAGTCTTTGCATCAGAACTCCTTGGAATGTAGTTTTTAAATCATCAATTATATTTTTAGATTTTCTCACTGGCTTGTCATGGTTATCTTGATTGACGTATGTGATATTTATAAGTGATTTGCGAATATCTATCAATAGCTTAGACATACATTATTAGTGATGTAAATATTCCGAATAAAATAAATAATTAATCTATAATCCATACTAATATTATAAATGAAAAAGTGTTTCTTTGTCTTTCACGACAAACGGAGCAACGGCGAAACGATTTTAACCAATACAGCATTAACCAATTAAATACATTATTGATTTAATATAGAGGTCCCTTACAGCATATAATTTTAATGAATATTTTCGGACATATTAAAATTTAAAAATTGCGGGACGTAGCGTTAGCTGCGGTACCGGTTATATATATATAAATGAAAATAAAATGTTATACTATTAATCGGATAAAACTACACCTGTTACAAATTATTTTAAAAACTTCAACTACATGTTTTATTATAATAATATTTTCAAATAACCGGTTTACAAAACTCACCGTCATCTATAAACTCTTCAGTGAGAGTGGAGAATTTTCTAGGGTCGTTTCCAAACTTAACTTTGACTTCCTCATGGCCGTAGTCCACTCTGAATTAAATACGCATATTGATTCATGTTTGAACTACAGTGCTTTACAAAAAATGCCTCCTAATTGTAATGCTAGTATTACAGGTATGCCGGCTTACTTAACAGGCTGTGAAGTTATTGGATATCGTGACATATATTCCTATTCAACCTATCGCAGTCCACTGCTGGAATAGGTTCCCCCATTTGTGACAAATATTGCCAAAATGTAAATGTCATCTTTTTAGAACGCTGTTATTGAGCTTGAGTAACCGATTTGAGCATACTATGTACCAAAGAAAGAATTATTTTTTATTCCTTTGGATTATCTTATTTCGAAATTAATTAATAAATATTCCAGAGAAAATAAATTAATAGATTTCGATGAAATTAGGGTGACTAAAAAAATGTATTTACGCTGAAAATCTAGGCACTGCGGCAAGGGTTTTTGTCACGCGTGGGCTTGGGCTCCGGAGGATCTCGAGGTGGTGATTGATTCGCACCTTGCGGGAGTGCCGTGGTATGCAATCACAACTGAATAAAATTTCACATTATTAGTTAGGTCTAAACGGATTCAATATTTCAATTGGATGTGGCGGGTATTATTTAAAATCAAACTTAATGACAGAAACAATACATAACTTATAGGCATATACCCGGCACAATCTAGCAAAAAATTAATTTAAATCTTTTAAAATAATGGAACTATCCCCTGTCATTCCATTTTATTTTCTTTTTGATATTTCTAAAACGACGCATGACTTTACCTGTCTTTACTTTTGAAATTGGTTTAATGCATCGACGTTATTTATTTAAAATAAACAGTGCCTTATGTCTCATATTTCAACTGATTATTAGATTTTTGTTTATAAATAATAGCTGACCCGACAGACTTGTCTGTAGACAAATTGTATGTGGCTGTGTTTATGTTCCTACCTTTATTATATTCTTTTGCAAAAATAATCCTGAACAGCAGAACCTCACTTCTGGTATACTTCGGGTGTAAATTAAAAATTTAATAAAACTATTAATATCAAACGTAAGTAAAAAGTTCAAAAGTAAATTAAAATGTGTAATTTTAAATCATGTATCATAATTATTAACAAAAAAAATATCAGTTCTATTTTCATTGTAGTGCTTTGTGATAAACGATGTCCGGCGAAGGCGGCAAATCGACATTGACAGTTTTTTTTTTGTTTTTTTTGATCTGATATGACTTGAAGTCAAATCCTTTAAAGCCATACCAATGTTTTTTTTTGTCACGTGCCAAAAGTAAATCAAAAGAAATAATATCGCGAAGCCGACCAAGTTGTTATTATTATATTTTGTGACTATTCAATTTGGTCGGGTAGTAACGCGACATTAAATCCTCCAACAACGTATTCTGTGCTCCAACGCACACACGCACACTGTTCTGATAGATATGATTGAATTTGAACTTTGTATAGCGGTAAGAAAGTGCACATTTACTTTTTGACGTTAGGAACACACCTACATTACTTAGATAACAGTGAGTACTTGTAATTTAATATGAACTTTATATAATAATAGCAATAAAGCTCAAATTGATTCTACGTTTTAGTTAGAAAACGTTTGTATGCGAAAAAAAAAGGGCTGTTTTTAGGGTTTTCCCGGCAATTATTCGATTTTTTCTCGCCGTAAGAACCATCCTTGGACTTCAACGAACATTTAAAAAAAAGAATTGGCCAAATTGGTCCATGCGTTGTTGAGTTATGCGCTTACCAACACATTTTGCGATTCATTTTTATATTATAGATAATGCGTTAGATTTTACAGTTGTATTTGTGTATAACTCTTGATTGGATCTTGACGTAGACGTTCGTTATTATCTTTCCGTTTTAAGAGTTAATTTTAGTATACGTGGTTATTTTCAATTTTAGGGTTCTGTCGAAAAGACTAAAAACAACATTTATCAATAATCAATTCGAAGATTTTGGTTTTGAACAGTATTTGTATCATTATTATGCACAAGGCACCTAATTTAACGAGCATTACTCGTCAATAAAGTACGCTATTAGCACACTATGTCAAATTTAAAAATAGTTATTTACAGACGAGAGGTAATAAAAGGACAAATGGTTTGGACAGTGAATATATGACGGGACAATGCTTATATAAATTTTTGAAGTAAGTACAAAAATTACTTTAACTAATTATGTAGAAATATATAAAAAGGAGTGAAAGGGCTAAATCTACAAGTATACATTACCCTGTATCACCGCCGCCTATGATGAGCACGTTTTTGTCCTTGGCACTGAGTGCGGCATTATCCTTGTGCGGGTCCCGACCGAGCTGGCGTTTCTGCCATCGCTCCAGGAACTCCATGGCGAAGTGGATGCCGGATAACTGGCGACCGGCGAGCGGTAGATCACGAGGCCAAGTTGCGCCTATGCACACTACTAGTGCGCTGAATCTGGACACACAAACAAACATTTTTTTAAATGTTATAAGTGTACAGGGCGGTCTGGATGCTCACCTGATGGTAAATGATACGGCTGACCATGACAGACCGGCATTAAAAGAGACCAACAACTGTACACAGTTATTAACCTCCATCAATGCCGCTCTGCCCGACACTAGAGACAACAGATGTGAGGTCTCTTATACCCGGTAATTTCACTAGTCACAGTGACACAAAAATTAATTCAAAAGAATCAATTCAATATGAAACAGTAGTAAAGTATTACACAAATGTACTAACTCGTTAGCCAAATCCGAAGCGGAGATGTCCTTCCCAACGTCAACATTACACTTGAAGCATATACCCTCTTCTTGCAGCAACGTATACGACGAGCCACCACTCCTTGCTGAGCTTCATAGTGGGGATGCCGTACTGCAGGAGTCCACCGGGACGATCGTTGCGCTCGAACACAGTTACTGAGTAACCAGCCTGTAGGACGACATAATAATAATAAATATCTACTAACATTTATACAGCGCCATCTATCCTCATACTAAGCATTTTTGCTTGTAATATAGTTACGAATTAAACAACGGTCAAACATACTTTAAATATATATTTTTTTGTAAGTACATGTAGAATCGGAGCGGTAAGTAAAAGGCCGAATTTCAGAAGATAACACTTTTATTTGAATAAAAAATATTTAGTACGTTTCAAAATCGTTGACCTTCTTCAAGCCATTTTTACGTCCCCTCTCTCCCTCATTCACTCACTCATACAAGGGGTTGCCCATATAAAAGTAACATTTTACAATCCTACATACATATATACAAATACAGACAGACATTTTCATACACACAAATGTTTGTGCTGGGATCGAACCCGGAACTCTTGATGTAATAGTAGACGTCTCAACCATTACATCATCTTCATCAGCCGATAATGCTCCATAGGGTATAGGCTGGTAAGGCAGTTTCTAGACGTAGCTCCAGATTACCGTGTTATTTTTAATAAATCAGCCGGCTTTAGTGATACTTCACCACACGTTCTACAATCGATTATTCAATGTATATATCTTACCTTATTCAGCTGATGAGCACATGCCAGCCCAGCTGCCCCGATCCCACAACAGCCACACTTTTGCCATTGCGGATTTCCGGAATCTGGAAATAAGGAAAATATATTTGATAAAACATCGTCTCAGCCTATATCTTAGTATAGTCCAAGTGTAACATGTAAAATATGTAAGCTTTACATTCTTTCTTATGGAGAGAAGGATTTGTAGGTTAGAATACAGGTATTACCTAAACCAGAACGCAGAATTAAAATTACAGTATTAAGCATTATTTTACAACATTTTATACGGTCACTAAGCAGTAATATTTATGGTCAGTATTTAGTTATTATAAACAAAAAAGTTATAACAAAATCAAAAGAAACAAATCAGAATGATGACGCAACACCTCCCAAATATGTATTGCACAGAGAGAGGGTATGCAAATTGAGTGAAACTAATTGCAAAAACAATAATTAGTATTTTTTTTTCAAATAGAGTTCTGTTGATGACAGCAGATCGCCAATGGTTTCAAATCTGTAGAGGAAAATTAACGAATACGTGAGAATCATTTAATACTTTGGTTATTTTCTGGGTTGTCTGGACGCACAAGGTATGCTTATTTGCTTATATGGATAACACGCCACTGGTATTACAATCCAAGTAATATATTTTATCATTACAAAAAGGATAATAAAATTACCTCGGGTTTAATCCATCCGTTCTCAAAGGCGTGGTCAATGATGGCGCACTCGATATTCTTGATGGTGACGGGAGGCTCGCTGATGCCGAGAACACACGCGCCTTCGCACGGGGCGGGGCATACGCGACCCGTGAACTCTGCACACATTAAAATAAAGGTCAAAATCCGCTGGCAAATATAACTCCAACCACAGGACTACAGGACCACAATTCTTTGGCAAACTATCTAATTGTACTATTCAACTCTAAGCTGGGGATAATATCTGTATTCACTACTGCGTTTGTCATGGGGAGTGAATGAACTTATTTTACGGATTAAACACGTAAATAAAATTGATATTTATTATATTTTAACGACATTTCGGTGGCTTCACAGTTACATTCGCGTCGGTGGCTCAATGGTGTGGGCCTTCCGATCGTGAGGGTGCAGGTTCAAATCTTACCACCACATGGCGTATCACTTACCGTCAGGTGAGCGTCCAGACCGTCTGACACTTATAACAATAAAAAAAAACAATTAGATCAATTTGTAACACCACTGACCGGGAAGTTGTTGGTCTGCAACAGATGCCTGAGCGCTTGAGGCCAGTCGCGTCTGAACACGAGGTCGTTCCACTTCGGCACCAGGTTCCCGAGCGGGCAGCCGTGCCCGTGGCAGAAGGGAACGCCGCACTCCATACACCTCGCCGCTTGGACCGTAGCCCGCGCGGACCTCGCTGGCCGCGTATATCTCCTCCCAGTCTCGCAGACGTTTCTCGGCGGCGCGGTACACTCGCGTCTCGCGCGGGTACTTTATGAAGCCCCTGTGGGGACAAATGCTAACGGTTATACTTAATTGGACAATTAGAATATAACCCAACATTTGAAACATTTTCCTTGGCTATGCAGCTGAAAACTAATGAAAATATTTAAAATTTTATATTCTATTAAGGGTTACCACCTCGTACAGTATATTTTATTAACCCCAATCCGCATTGGGCCAAAATGGTGGGATACGGCCCCATCTCACCATAGTTATGCTATGCTGGAACGCCTGTGTCCTTCAGTGTGCTGTTATAGGCTGCTGATAATAATAGTTCATCCTACTAATATTATAAATGTAAAAGTTTGGAAGGATAGACGACTATTAGTCTTTCAAAAACAAAAGCAAAACTACTGAATAGATTTACATGAAACTTTACAAAAGTAACACTAAGGCCCCCTATTTATTCACGTTATGTGAATAGTCCAAAATATGACGATAAATATCATATAAGTAGTATTATTCTAAATGAACATATTATAAAAGTCACTCGAAATATTAATCCTACGGAGACCAAGTCGCGCGCACCAGCTAGTTTTTATAAAGTTAGTCGTGAATCACGGCCACGCAGATAAGAACACATTATTTCTTTAGTAATGAATTGGACAGGGCTGCATCGGTCTCGGTTTTACGCTATTACACATTTAATTCTAAGACAACCAGATAGCAAGATCTAACTAACCTAGTCTTATCAAGAACCTTCTCCAAATTTTTCTTCTCCAACTCAACATCTCTGACAGCTTCCTCGATGTCTGCGATGCCGTTCTCCTCAGCCTTGCCATTAGTGTCCACCTTCGCCGGGGCTTTCAAGGCCATAAGCTTGAGCGCCTTCTGGTACTCGTATGGGAACACCTTCACAAACTTCTGGCTGGCTCTGGCCACGTCTTTAGTAGGTCTTGAGCGATCACTGACCTGGGAACCCAAAGGTTGTTTTAACTACGGGTAAGATAAGAAATTTGATAATGACGTATACGCCATATTGTTTTGAGTATGCTAGGAAATGAGCAATATTTGCTTTGTGTGAGATAACAAAAGCCTATATTGGTTACAATATTCATCACATCTTTCAAATTGTCGGAAATTCGAAGTTTCAATAATATGCTTTTTTGTCAGAGTATTAAAAAAAATTTTTTTTAATACTTAAAATGATTACAAAAGTTTTTTGGGCGGGCTAAAACATTCTGTACATTTTTTTTAAATTTGATTGGTATGAATGAAAACTGAAAGTAAAAAAGTATAGAAATAGTAAGGCGTTGGGTTAGAAATAAAATCGTTATCCAACTTATCAAAGTGAAGCATATACGATCCATATAATGTTTTCTTAATAGGTATAAACACTTATTTTGTATTATAATGGTTCTTACCCAGTATATTCGACAAATTCTTCAAGCAAAGGTTTTCTGACTTTTAGATTCATCTTGCAGTTCAAGTGGGAGCAATTCAACCATTTCCTGGTTGCATTTACCTTGAAGGAGCCATCAATATCATAAATGTAGGCGATACCACCTGTAAACAACACAATTGTTTAACTAAAAATATCAAAAGTACTAAACGGTCTGTACCTGTAGTCTGTAGTCTACTGTCTCAAAATGGTCATTATCTCATGTATATTAACGCAGAGAAATTATCAGATGATATATTTCCGTTCTGTCAATTAATCAGCTGTGACAGGTAAAATGTGCTGAGGAAGTATGCATTATATAGTCCTAAAATGAGGACAAAATTGTGCAGAGAAGAAATAGCAGCACTGTTTCATTACAACTTTATCAATGAATATTTTATCAGGCAATTACTTATTCACTGCATGACATGGTTTTCCAGCACTGGATGTCTATCGTAGATTTGGTCGGTACTCACTACGCTAGCTTAATGCGGACCGGTTTATCCACTATGGTGAGTTAAAAACTATCCTAAGATAGTAGCTGGGACCTACAGCTTAACGTGCCTATAGGAAATAATACAATTATTAGATTGAAAAAATTCAATGTCGGTTTACTTGACAAGTTCAAACCATAGATCACTACATTTTGTATTGTTGTGTGGGCGAGGTTTACATTCTCCCAATAGTGCCCTCCAAAGCCCGAAATCATTTTTCTTTTTGGACAATCAAGTGATTCAGGCTGCAAAATCGCATAAAAAGACTTTCAAAAAGGTCTCCCCGCGAGATATGTTTAGTATACGTACCGCTCATGCCAGCCGCAAAGTTCCTGCCAGTAAGCCCCAACACGAGCACGACACCGGCCGTCATGTACTCGCACCCGTGGTCTCCCACGCCCTCCACCACTGCTGTCACTCCACTGTTCCGCACGCAGAAACGCTCGGACGCTATACCCCTGCGAGATCACACCATATATAAAAATAAGAAGTACTGTGAGGGTATCTGTGAATATATATAGAGAGAGAGCGAGAGAGTCAGGGCGATACTGTACCATAAAACTACTATACAGAAAGGCTGCGACACTATACTCACTAATACTTATTGTAATATTTTTACTCAAATAAGTAAATATTGGTACATACAAAAAATGAGTCTTGTTATTTGAAATAAATGAATATTCTCATAATAATGTGGAATAATAACGTAAAATAATGAGTAATAAGATGGTATCTGCGAATGTGAGTCAGAGATAAACTGTACAAAGCGTTACTGTCTCATGGCAGAAACGCTCCGACGCTTTGCCCCTTCGGAATCACTGTATAATAAGGAGTGCTGAGTAAAACTATTTGTGAGGACAATAACTACATCTATAGTAGGTATGATAATTGGGTTCTGATTCGTAAGAATTACTTAATATATTACAAATAAAAGTAACAAATAACGATGTGCAAAACTTTCAGACCGATAATTAATGGTTGTATGAATTCCAATCGTTTAAAGAATAGGTGAGTAAATTTTAAGGATACATATTTAATCATAAAGTATAGAGTAATTTGAGTAAATATTAAATTTCCAAAAATCAATATTAACGCAAATAAACAGATATAGTCCACAATGTACGCGGTAGAAAAGTTAGTCTTTACGCATAAATTATTCAAATTTTCCACAACAACGACACTACACTCTGAAAGCGAACGTACTTATTCTTTTCGAAATTATACGTGCGTAATCCGACGCCCTAGGGTGAAGAAAAACCTGCGTACACCTTTGAAGTGATTCAAAGATTTTGCGTAAAGTTGGCCAATCCGCATTGGGCCTGCATGGGCGACTTCGGCCTATACACTCTTAACGGGAAGATTCGTGCCCCTCGGTGGGGACGTTTAATGAGCTGATGATGATGAAAAAATAAATATTCCAAAAACAACCAAAGCACACTCAACCTTATTACACACACAATAGAATATCACGTTGAATACCTGAAGTACGCACGGCCTGAAGTCGCTCCGTACAGACAGACGTTGCCGACGATTACGTTCAAATGAGACTCGAAGGGCGACACCTTGGGCGGGTAGATTATCACTTTGCCGCCAGATAAACCCTTGCCTGGGAACAAACACATTTTTAAAATACACATGTACACATTTCTTGTATTATCTATCAAATAAAATACAAAAACACTAAAGTACGATAAAAAAAATTTTAAGTTTCAGTTCAATGTATGGGACCGAAAATATTTTAATTTTTTTTCAAGTTTCTTATCAAAACCTAATAGCGGTTCACAGCATACTTAGGAAGTTTGAATAGTGTAGTGTTTATAGTTACGGAGAAAAAGGGTGTGACATACAGAAGGATAGACAGACAGACAGACTTGACGAATCAATAAGGGTTCCGTTTTTTGCCATTTGGCTACGGAACCTGGCTATTTTATAAATAATAGTGACGTTTTATAAGTACAATCCTTTATGATATCTTTATTGTGATACATATCAATATAAAGAGATGCCATACCTGAAGTTGTTTTCTGTTAAACAAGGTTTTTCAGTTTTAATATCAAATTTTGGTCGTCAGTAAGTAGTTATAATGCCTTACCGACATAGTCGTTCGCGTCGCCCTCCAGTGTGACAGTGATGCCTTTGGACAGGAAAGCGCAGAAGCTCTGCCCAGCCGAGCCGGTGAGTTTGATGTCGATCGTTTTACCATCGGGCAGACCGTGGTCGCCGTATTTTCTACGGAGCACAAATATCACTTTTAATACCAAGTTCTTTTGTTAGTGCCTTTTATAAGAATTGTACTCGTATTTAGTTCCCTGTTAAAGTATCTTCGGAAATTCTGTTCGGAAAAGATATTAAGGTTATTTAGTAGTTAGTATTCACGAAGTAGCTCTAACAATTCTAAAATTTAGTTTTCATGATTTCCAATTATACCCATCTTTACAAAATTTCACGGGTTATTATGTACTCGTGACCAAATAAGTGATACCAAATTTTTGCTCACGAGTATTTTTTGGATTAATTCAAAAAATTAAGGCAACAAAATGTATTGATTGCAAAAAGCTGTAAAATTAAAAAAGCCTACTTATTTCCCCGTTACATAGACATGGAGAACTTTAATACCAAAATTACATAATCTCTACTTACATAGCGATGTGATACGACAGCGTACAGGTAAACGCCCGGTCTTCATTTGTAATGCGCATCGCAATGTCCACGTGAGAGCTGGTCCCGTCCAGGATACCGGCGCACTGTTCGATTACTTGATTGTCGAGCCGCTTCTCCAATTGGAAGTCCTGGGAGCATAATAAGGAGACTGTCAGTGTGAATTATCTTCTCCTTTCTCATTCGTCAGTGTGAAAAATGCATAAAACACATTTGATGCTCTTGTTTGTTTATGAACTCAAAAAAAAAACTCACTTGTGTAGTTGAAACGCTGGTCCATTACTATGGCGTGAAGCACCTTAGTTCTTGGACACGGGTACTGTGTGCTAAGGCACTAAAAGTACTAGTGCTACGGCGTTAGACTTACGAGTAACGTGGTACGAGTGCGGGCCGCATGTGCGGTACGGAGTGTGTGCTACGGCACGGGCTGTGTGCTACGGCACGGGCTGTGTGCCTACGGACGGGCTGTGCTACGGCACTCGTGCAGTGCTACGGCACGGCAGCAGTGCTACGGTACTGCGGCGTGGCGGCGGCGCGCACGTCCACCCGGGCCGCATGTACAGTACGGAGTGTGTGCTACGGCACGGGCTGTGTGCTACGCACTCGGAGTGCCAGTGCTACGGCACGGCAGCAGTGCTAGCGGTACCTGCGGCGTGGCGGCGGCGCGCACGTCCACCCCGGCCGCATGTACAGTACGGAGTGTGTGCTACGGCACGGCTGTGTGCACGGCACTCGAGTGCCAGTGCTACGGCACGGCAGCAGTGCTACGGTACTGCGGCGTGGCGGCGGCGCGCACGTCCACCCCGGCCCGCATGTACAGTACGGAGTGTGTGCTACGGCACGGCTGTGCTACGGCACTCGGAGTGCCAGTGCTACGGCACGGCAGCAGTCTACGGTACCTGCGGCGTGGCGGCGGCGCGCACGTCCACCCCGGGCCGCATGTACAGTACGGAGTGTGTGCTACGGCACGGGCTGTGTGCTACGGCACTCGGAGTGCCAGTGCTACGGCACGGCAGCAGTGCTACGGTACCTGCGGCGTGGCGGCGGCGCGCACGTCCACCCCGGGCCGCATGTGCAGTGCGTGCCGTAGGACCGGCGCCAGTCTCAGGAGACGCGCTCGGCCAGTCGCGGGTTCGCGAGCTCGGAGTAGGTCCGTCCGACCCACTAGTTGCTGGAACTCGCGTACACCTACTGCTGCCATTAGGCTGCGCACCTGTTAACAAGTTTGTGGGTTAGCACACAACATGAGACCTATTTAGTTACACGTCATTTTCATTCAATCAAATCAAAATGTCTTGTTTCAAATAAATATTTTACAGACACTTGAATCGTCAATGGTTATTATTATATTCTTATGACTCTACCACCGGTTCGTAAAAAGTAAGTTTTGTCAATTTTGTAAAGTAACATGTGGGTACACGTAACTTTACAAAAATTGTTGATGTTTGTTTGTACATAACCGGACTAAAAAAATAATTTAAAAAAGTTAGATTTCTTATTTGTAATGGTGCCTGCACTGCACAATAACAAACCTAAACTTTTTTTATTAGCCTATTAAAATATCGATACAAATTGCGGTAATTCCGACAAAATAGCAAATCTTATGGAATTATAATTGGCGATCAACGGCTGAATATTATTTCTTTTATAAACTTACAAAAATATACAGTGAATATAAATAATTCTACCTCTTCGGCGAGCATAAACAGATAGTTGACAACGTGCTCCGGCTTGCCGGCAAACTTCTTGCGAAGAACGGGATCTTGGGTTGCGATGCCCACTGGGCATGTGTTTAGGTGGCACTTTCGCATCATTGTACAACCTGGTGGTTAAGAATACCTGACTTTAGAAGTGTATAACAATAGCTTATAATTGGAAAAATAGAAACAGATATTTAACACTTGAACCGTGAGATGGATATATCCAACAATCAATAGATGTTTGTTTCTTGCGTGAAAAAATTAATGAGACTTTATTTTATTCTATGCTAAATTTATATTTGCATAAAACGAATATTAAACTTAAATACCGTACCGAGCATGCAACTGATAGATCCCGTGGTTATAGTTCGGTTGACCGAACGAGGGCAAAATGTTTGTAGAAAAAGTTCGAATGGGA
>PQWD01007881.1:0-84732 GCA_019425675.1 Leucinodes orbonalis | reverse complement strand
CAACAGCATCTCTATCACTATCGCGTTCACGTCTGGACTTAGGTCTCCCATTTGCGCGCCAGAATCCGGTCCTCGTTATCCTCTTCCAGGCCTCCACCAGCGACCTTTCGAAGCGTCGGTCCATCGGGCGCGGGGCGTCCTACGCTACGCTTGCCGAGCGCGGTCTCCACTCAGAACTCGTCTGTTCCACGGCCGATCGGTTTCTGCGACATAAGTGACCAGCCCACGCCGACTTCAACGTGCTGATCCGGCGGCTATGTCGGTAAACTTTAGTTCTCTTACGGATAAATGCATTTCGTCTTTATCCTAGAGAAACCCGAGCATAGCCCTCCATTGCGCTGCATCAATTGCCAAAATTGTAATTATTTATTGTTGTTTTGCGATTAGTGTCATCACTTGCATACCTACTCATATCTTTGGTGCACGTCACTGCCTGTGCACTACAGCGAGTGACACAAATACCGGCACGAAGGAAATCCACCTATTTTGCATATTAACAATATCAATTACGCGATAAAGTTCATGTCAATGAAATTATGTTGGTCCATATAACAGTCGTACTCTGTTAATGTTTTAATAGATTTACGACCGTTTTAACAATACTTAATCCTTTTATGAAAATTTCTGTGTAACGTTTCTTTGGAAATTAAAGCAAATTAATATGTTTAAAAAAGAGAAACCTTTTTTAATTAAATACACAGTGATAATTAACTATTGCATGAAATTCGATTTAAAAAATGTGTTCTTAAAGACACAGGTAAGTACTAACCCAAAACCAACAATAATGTGTAGCATTTCATGGGGGCAATAAAAAAATCTCATTAATGAATCCAAAGAATCAAGGTCGGCGGCCATCAAATCACGTACGTCTTGTATGAATACGACTTCTGATAATGATGCCAGATCTGAGTAAACACACCGCCATAAACCAACACGGTCTACGGTTTTAGGGCCGTGGTATTTCGTTTCACCCAGCTGCTATACGAGTATTCGTCATATTGATAATTGTCTTATTTACATACAAATATGGTACAATTCATAAAATATGACCACTGAAAAGTATTTTTAGGTACCTTTAGAAATGCACGCTTGGTCGGTGACACGGCGGACAGTCTTGTTATTTGTTTACGCTCATGAAATTTCAATATTACATAAGTATGTTGTTTAACTATCACTAATATCTGGGGGCACGGTAGTCCTCGCCAACACGAGCCAAGCGAAGCGCAAGGGCACTATCTACCTTTTCTCGAAGCGTTCTGTCGTTTTTTTGAACTCTCATAAATTTGGTTTCCGATGTACCAGATATTCTCAGTAAATGATGTTGATAATAAACACATTAAACATACAAAGTCCCAATTGAATAGTTCCAATATTTAAGATTTTATTGATATTTAAAATACGCTGATTTTGTCACTGACACACTGATGGTAAGTAAAATGTTTGGCTTCTTTTATGAAATGCATGAAAGTTTAAATTTGGTATGTAATCCAAGTTTATTATATAACCAACCAATAACGTCATAAACTTATGACTTTGGTGGAATTATATTTGAACTTTGTTATAAATTAGGACATGAAAGTTTACACGGGATTAAAAGACCTATGAATAAGTATATAAGAAAAAATAACCCAAAAAGACTTACAAAGAGAAGTGAAATAACCACCAAAAAATCTATGTAAAATGTTGCCAGACCACATAAGATTTGCGCTGTGAAAAAGATAATACGATTTCATATAGAGCCAAGCTTCTGAATCTACATTTGTGGTTTGTGATGGTTGGCAACATTTGACATAAAATGTTTTTGGTGGGATATTATTTATCTTGCGCGAACCATACTTACGCAATAGTTGTGTTGTAGATATGCTTTCAATAACGTAGTATCGAACAATACTTGCATCGCGAAAAAATGATTTTTGCGCGGCAAGACAAACCACGACCAACGTCCGTGCCAAACATGTGCCACTAGACATGGAGGCGTTATAAGGAGTTAGGTTAGATAGAAAGAACAAACTGGGTTTTTAAAATTTTTCGAATAATATATGTCGCATCAACGCTCTGACGGTGGAGGTACATTCGGTCGAGGAACTGCGCCGCTAGCAGAAAGAGATTAAGCTCGGTGAAGTCGTCCACCCCACCGGGTCGCCTGGATGAGCTAAGACAAAACACCCGTTGAGGGTAGGGCTCGTACCCTCCTGGGACGTAATGAGCGGATGATATGAAGAATAAAAATATTTACATATATGCTGCTGTGCAGTCATGGTCCTGCGGCATCACACTTATTAATGATCAATCATTGCGATCATCAGGGTATACAGCGCAATGTTTCGTTCAGAAGAAATATTTCAGTAAATATTATATCGCAGTAAACAGTCCCGAAGATGATTATAAGGGGAACTTAACAAGCCAGACTATCAAAGTGTATTATTTACACTCGAGCGATGTTCGCTCAAAATTCGTTTCCCATTGAAATTGCTGACGCTTAATTTTCAATGAGCAGAAAGTACGAACGCGAACGGAGAGATCTAATTTTTAATAGCACTCGACAATTGCGTGTTATAATATTATGGGAAGTTAAGTCGACTACAAAATATTTTACCTACTTAATTACCGTGCCGAAAGGAGTATTTATTTTATAATAAAAGTTGACGCACTACGTATTTTGTCCCTAGAAATAGACAGCTTATTATGGATATGTGTTTCTTAGATGATATTGTGAACACAGATAGATTGCTCTGAATTGGTGTCTAAATACATTTTTGTACTCCTAAATCCAGTCTCGTAAACCTTTTACTGGAGTCATGCACGCATATAGTATTACTGGGAAATTCTTGTCATCTCGCGAATGTCTCAAGTATAAACAAGAATTTCAAAAGATATGATATATTGTAACGAGGATAGTTTAAAGGACGATCAAAAACTATTGCATGATCATTTAATAGATTGTCATTATTATGATATGTATGTATAATGTATGGATATGTCTGTTATAAATTTAATTTATATATAAATATATATTATGGCATTGTATGTTAGTGTTTGTTCGATATAATTCGTATATTGTATAGGTGTATATATATATATATTTATATTATATATACTATATATATATATATTGTTTTAGTGTTTTATTGTGCTTTATTATTTGTTTCGTACTAATATGTTATTGTATCGCTGATATCTGTTTTTGTATTGCATTAGTTTAAAGTTTCGAAATTCTTAAACTAATTTGCTTCCTGTTATGACAACAGAATGCCTATGGTTTCAAATCTGTAGTGGGAAATGGGCGAATAAGTGAGAATAATTTAACATGTTGGTGATTTTCCGCGTTGTCTGGACGCACAGGGTATGCACTGCGTATTTGCATATGGAGTGCACACCACTGCACAGAACTATAGGGATATTATGCAGGAACTTCTTCGAGACAGTGAAATTAACTAGCAATATGATTTCGGACTTTGGAAGATACGTTTAAACACTCGGTCTTGTTTGCCATTTAGCGGCTTAGATGTGTATCTAAATTTTCAATATCTGTTGTTGCTTATCAGTTCAGCTCATTAAACGTCCCCCCGAGGGGCACGAGCCTACCCGTATAGGGTGATTAGGCCTTAGGCGTCCACGCGGACCCAGTGCGGGTTGGAATACTTCGCCCACAACCTTTAAATCTCTTCGCAGGCGTGCGCAGGTTTCCTCACGATGTTTTGCTTCACCGTAAGAGCGTCGAAAAACGTACATATATTTTTCGAAAATACATTTGTACGTCGCGGGATTTGAACCACAGCCCTCCCGGTAGGAGGACGACACTCCCCACCATTGAGCCACCGACGCTCGCTGTCGGCAATATTTAATTATGGAACTTTCGTTTACGTGTTCCTTCACTACAAAAATTTTATCAGCAAAATATAAGCACAGAATCATGTTTTGTGAGAGCAATGTTCGTATAAAATTATGTTTAAATGTTAGGTATTACTTATATTCTAAACTTCTCGCTAAGCCCTTAAATATCTGTTCTAAATTATTTTCACATAAACGTATTATCAGACTAATGCATGTAAAACATGTTCGCGGTACGAAATAATATGTTCTCGACGGATCCTCAAACTTTATTATGAATATTTCATTATACTCACAGTTAATTGGATCATTCTATATTGTCGCACACAAAGCATAGTTAGATCATTAATGATTAAATTACGCAGCGCCATTGATTATTTGCGAAGCGATGATTAATCAAGCGGCCGGCGCTTGATTGTTTGTGAACAGTAATGAGATTTTTTGATTGGTCATCAGTGAATCATGTTGCTCTATTATTATGTTCCGCGAAATGCGTAATAACAGAAAGGGGTCTTCGCTTTTTCGTGTACTCCGACGTGGTTACATTACTTTGCCTTGGGTTATAAAGGGATTCGTTGGAAAGGGCTCGATAGAAAATATAAAAATTGTGGTTGACATATTTTCATTTTTGTATATTATAAAAAAGTATAGTATTAGAAATGAGCATAAGATCTTGAATGAAAGACTACGTATTCGCAGGCAGACAACGTATTACAGTTGGGCATATGGCTCGATTGACGACTCGCGAAAGGTGAAGGTTAGGTTGGTAGAAAAGTCAAACTGCACATTTAATAATGATTTTGTAATACTGTCTTTTTTGGTAGACTGATACTGAGTCGTCTAGGTAGGTACCACTGCAGTGCCAGATATCGTTCCGCAAAACAGGAGTGTTATGCACTTTTGTGTTTCGGGATGAGGGCCCTGTAGCTAGTGAAGTTACCGGGTGTAAGAGACATAACATCTTTTGTTTCGGGTGTCGGGCGATGTGCGGCATTTATGGAGAATAATAACTGTTTATCCGTTGTTGGTCTGCCTCTCTGTCATGGTCATCATTCAGTCATCATCAATCAGGTGAGCGTCCGAATAATAAGGTTAAAAGTATTTTATAACATTTTACCGTCCCAACGTAAAGCACATTTCTAGAATTAAATAACATTTAGAGTTTCAATCGCAACTTCATCGTACAATACGGCTTATGTGTTCTTAAATTGTACATTTCTCGAACTGAAAAGTACAAGTATGTCGTTCGAGTATGAGACGAAGGTTTCTAGTGAAGTTATAATTTATTAATTTTAAGTACTTTGGTGTTATAATGTCATCATCATCATCATTACAGCCTAATTATGTCCACTGCTGAACGAAGGCCTCCCCTAATGATTTCACGCGGAACGCGATCCCTTGCAGTTGGACATCCATCTCATCCGCACCGTTAACCAGATCATCCGTCCATCTGGTTAGGGGTCGGCCTACGCTTCGTAGCGTGCGTTCGGTGTTATAATGTATTGTTCAAGAAAAAGTAAATATGTAAGGAAAAGGGGCAATGAGCTGAGATAATGATGTGATAGCATTAAACGTCTAGCAGTACTCAGACCTCTCATTTCTGTTTGTTTATCCATACTATAAGTGATCTAAAAGATATTGGTGAAATGGGAAGTACCTAGTCACCTGTCGCTCCAGGGCCCAGTTTTTTGGATTGAATTTTGAATATAACGTTTATTAAAACAGTTTCTATTATATCCAAATCGTGCTCTACTGTACTTTTCTGAAAAACTTTCAGTATTTTTTTACTTCACATGTAACACGAGCAAATGGCAAGTGCAGTTGACTCTCAGCCTAAAAAACTTTTATGCAACGAACCTAAGGGCATCCAATCCTCGGCATAGGGCGTATCAAATATTTTCTAAGAATAGGATCAATAAAAAATTTACGATAAACATTTTCCGTGGACTTATTTTTAATATTTAAAGAGCCATTAAAATAAAATGTATTTGTTAGATAAAATCTACAGATCCTTTTCATCTATATTCAATGCAACTCGTAAATAAACGAGATCGGAGAGTTGAAGAACAAAATTGCAAATTCGATCAATCAACGGGAAGAAAAAGACTAGGGCAAATAAAATCCAAGTACACCTTTATATTGTCACTTTGAATTCAGCAAACACGCTTTGTGTTAAAAGGCTGGCAATATTGGTTTTTTTAACAAAGTACGCAGTCTGTTTCCTTCTTCCTTTTAATCTAATCTAGGTTTCTTTTAATCTAATCTACAGTAGGCGTATTTGGCACCATCATCACTAGCTCATAAACGTCCCCACGATATGGCTCAAGCCTATACGTACAGGAAGATTAGGCCTTCGATCCCTGTCAGTACAAACGTTTGTATGCATGAACATTTCTGTTTGTAATGGTCTATGTGTTTTCTATTCATAATGTGTATGTATTTAAGAAGTATATATACGTATGTTAATCGTTGTTGCGTATCCATATTAAATCGCAGGCTACGACGTAGTTTGTGGCTAGATGGCGCTGTAAATATCTATGGATATTTATTAATTTATTACTTATTGTGAGAAGGTATTATTAATTAACTCATTTATAAATCTTCTAGCAATAAATCCATTTCCAACTGCCCCATTACCTTCGGAACCGCACCTGCGCCTCACAAATCACGCCCTTTAGTCACTTCGCACCCTAGACTGGCGATTTCCCTAATTGTCCTGCGATGTCCTTTATAATTTGTAGCCCGATCGCTCTCGGATTAAACCCAAGCCTATTAATTAGCTCCAGGGCTTCGGGTTGTACTCAGATTTAGAGGGTAACGGCAGAGCCGATTGACCGTGCTCTGTTCTGGCAATTGAAAGTAGGGATCATTGGATGAATTTATATTTTATGCGTCGGTGGCTGAATGGTGTGGACTGTCGCCTTCCTACCGGAGGCTGAGTTCAATCCCGAACGTACGCAATGTGTTTTCGAAAATATATGTACGTTATCCGACGCTCTTACGCTGAAGGAAAACATCGTGAGAAAAACCTTCATGCACGCCTGCGAAGAGATTCAAAGGTCTTCAAAGGTCGACTTCACACACAGTCGTCCAATCCGCACTGGGTCCGCGTGGACGACTAAGGTCTAATCACCCTATACGGGTAGGCTCGTGGGGACGTTTAATGAGCTGATGATGAAGTGAAAATACCTAGATGTTCATGAAACGACATACATAATATAAACCTTTTATTATTTTTGATGACAAGTAAGCAATATAAATAATATAATAAATGATCACTGACGTTCACACGGCGCCATCTA
This sequence comes from Leucinodes orbonalis, assembly GCA_019425675.1. Taxonomy (NCBI): domain Eukaryota; kingdom Metazoa; phylum Arthropoda; class Insecta; order Lepidoptera; family Crambidae; genus Leucinodes; species Leucinodes orbonalis. Next base: position 77,599 of record PQWD01007881.1, on the reverse strand, counting down.
GCCCCAAGTTAAGCTTCACGCCTGTAGTATGGGTAACAAAGAACGGATAAATATACTTATTAGTAAGATTAGTTAACGTAAGATAAGTTGCTAACTTGACGTAATGATATGAAAGTTCATTATCTTATCATTGGCTGTCTCAGCCTTCAGCCTGTAACACCAAAAATACAACTGTAATGGTGGCAATAATATCAAAAATTATATTATCATATATTTTTCTGGCTTTAAAACCAATACTTTAGTTAGCCCGTGGCCACTGCATTATTATATGAGCTCTTATTTTTTATATGGAATTGAAATAAAGAGGACTTAACTTTCAAAACTTCAACCCAGGCCAAAGCACAGATTTAAATTCATATTGGTGTAAATAAACTAATAGCAATCCTTATCTCTTCTAATCAGAGGATCTAGTGGATCACGGACCCAGTTCACAACAATGATATTAAGTATATATATATAAAGGTAGATACGCCATCCGTGCCTCAAAAACGAACCGCCAAAGAGAATACAGTTGTAGGCTCTTTGTTCAAGTAAATGTACGCTCATTCGAAATATGTGTATGTGTGCTGTCGCAGCATTCGGAACACTTTTTTCAATTGTTTTGTAAGCATATCACGAATCTATACTTTTTACATCATTGGTTCACAAAAGATTTGTCAGCAAACAAGTTCGAGTACAACGCAGCCTTAGGAAACAAAATTATTTTTCCAAGTTGTCGTCAGTCGCCCAATATTTGTACGAAAGCACGTTTTACCGAGTCATTGTGATTTAGTGCTTAATCATGGTGAAACATTCAAAGTATATCGAATGTGCTGACTTATTGACAATTTCAACTTTGTTGGAAGAAATAATAGAATTGGGTCATTTTGGTTTAGTTTGTTGCTGCAATAATCAATTCCTTTCACAAAAACAACACAAAAAATATTTTTGTTCAGAGCAATAATATTCACTAAATTTTGAACACTCTAGCAAGTATATTTATTTCTATGTTTGTTATAAGTGTATAGGACGGTCAGGACGCTCACCTGATGGTAAGTGATACGCCTGCCCATGACAGAGCTGTATTGAAGGAGATCAGCAACCGATAGAAATTTGTTATTAAATGTCAATGCGCCCGTCACCAGTTCTAACAGAATGTTAGGTCTCTTATACCCGGTAATTTCACTAGCTACTGTGCCCTCATCCCGAAACACTGATCGCGTTTGTTGTCGACCTCGACAAGTAGGAGGACCTGGCTTCAGACCGTGAAGTGTGGAAGAGGATCGTCTCCGAGGGCTATAAGACCCACGATGACGCCTAGTTCCTCAGCTTAGCCAAAAAACGGGCTCAAAGGCATAATCGCGATGAGTAGTCCGGTACAACGGATCCTCAATTTGCGTGCCATAAGTGCGGACGTAAGTGTCATTCTAGAATCGGCTTATTAAGTCACGAGCGGCATTGCTCTCTCCGATTAGGCATTGCTTCAATTATTTGAAAAGATGGATAAGGCCTGAAGAGGTTTGATATGTTTTTGCCATAAGCTAACAAGAAGACTCTTAATTCACGTGACAATATCTGGCACTGCGGTGGCACCTAAGCGCCTCAGTATCGAGTTTACCACCTACGAAAGTCTTCCTTCTGACTTCACTTTATGTGCAAACTAAGCAGCAGCTATAAAGTGGCCCCGTACCCCACGCAATAACCGACGCTTTTACCCAAATGGAATAAATACGCGAAAGGCGTGCTCGCCACATGCACGTTTAATATTATCGCGCAAAGCGAGTATTAGCGTGGCCTTATTTGGCTTTCTTTTACTCTCAAAGGGTTTGGAGGTCGCATGAATAAGGATGAGAGTATTACTGATTTACAAAGCTGTTAGTATCAGTACATTTTGTTAGTATGAGTAAAACAAAGTCAAGCAATGGTAGCGCTCGTGCCGGATGCTCAAATATCTAAAAAGATAATAGAAGAACTACCTCTTTGTTAAAATAATAAATATTTTAATATCTACTGACATACACACAACACCATCTAGACCCAAATTTTTATTTTTTATGTGTTATAAGTGTACAGGACGGTCTGGACGTTCACCTGATGGTAAGTGATACGCCAGACCATGACAGAGCGCCATTAAAGGATACCAACAACTGATATATTATTCTCCATCAATGCCGCACTGCGCCCGATACCCGAGACAACAGATGTTAGGTCTCTTATACCCGGTAATTTCACTAGCTACAGTGCCCACATCCCGAAACACAAAAGGCATAACATAATTAAGCATTTTGCTTGCTATATGGGTATTAAACAACGGATAAACATACTTATATACATTTTTATTGTGTGACCCGTGTTGGTTGAAAATAAATTTATTTATTGTTGACGACCCATTTTAGTGTAATGGTTGGAACGTCGGTTTCTAAGCCTACAGTAAGGGTTCAATCCCCGGGCAGTACAAACATTTGTATGCACGAAGATGTCTATTTGTATGGACTGGGTGTGTTTCTATGTATAAAATGTATGTCATCATCATCATCATTACAGCCCAATTATGTCCACTGCTGAACGAAGGCCTCCCCTAATGATTTCCACGCGGACCGATCCCTTGCAGTTGACACCCATCTGCTACCCGCCACCTTAACCAAATCATCCGTCCATCTGGTTGGGGGTCGGCCTACGCTTCGCTTTCCGTTACGTGGACGCCACTCGAGAACCTTCCGCCCATCGGCCATCGGTTCTACGCACTATGTGCCCTGCCCACTGCCACTTCAACTTGCTAATCCTCTGGGCTATGTCGGTCACCCTAGTTCTCCTACGGATATCATCGTTTCGGATTTTATCGCGTAGGGAGACACCTAACATAGCCCTCTCCATAGCACGCTGAGCAACCTTGAGTCTATTCAAGAGACCCTTAGTGAGCGACCACGTTTCGCTTCCGTATGTCATAACTGGCAACACACACTGGTCAAGACCTTCGTCTTGAGACACTGCGGTATTTTGGTCGAAAAGATGTGCCTTAACTTCCGAACGCTGCCATATCCTAATTGGATTCGACGAGAAACCTCCTTCTCGAAGTTGGACCTACCCATTTGGACTACCTGTCCGGTACACATATTCGTCAACAACTTCGAGACAGAATGTATGTATTTACAAACAAATATGCAATTATGTTTTTCTTTGGTTTAGCACCTATAACACAAGTTTCACGCTTAACTTGGACGGCGCTGTGTGACTGTCAGTGTATATTTATTTATATAGAGTTTGGAAACTATTTTCTCTTTCAGAAAACACAAAATAATTGCTTGTTTTTATCTATTCAAAAAAGCAACCACCCAACGCACATTTCACAAAGTTCGTCCAATACGCACTAACAGAAATGATGCAAAATATAACACGCCGGCATTACCGCGCCCATGCGTGCGAATACGCGAGTTAGACCACTTTTCCCTCAAAATAGGGTATACTCGAAACGCGTTTGCTCGACATGCAAATTATTATTATTGAGCAGGCATTAGCGGGGCTTTAGTACGTATCCTTTTTGCAGGGAAGGGTTCTCAAGGAGGAAATCGATGTTAATGTAATAATTCTACTTTGTTGTGCCAAAGGTTTGCGGACGTCGGGCACAAAAGGTCGGTGCCTATTTGTACCTGCCCCGGTGGTGTATTGAGGCCGGCTACGAGTATGGGAGTTGATTCTAATGTATAAAAGTTGGGTTGCCATATTCATAACTTTTATTACCCGGTATTCGGCGAAATTCTTAGTCACTGAATTCGTTAAATGAAGATGTATATTATTCTAATAATTTCGGAAATATTGATACGCCTACTAAACTTATATTTAAAGATTTGTAAAGCATGAAATGAAAAAGACAAGTTAAACTTGCATCGCCATCATCAGCTTATTAAACGTCCCCATCGAGGAGCACGAGTCTACTCGTAAAGGGTGTATAGGCCTTAGTCGTCCGCGCGGGCCCCGTGCACAGACGTGTGCACATATAATTTGGAAAATTAGAAAACACATTGTACGTAGCGAGATTAGTACCCGGGCTTTCCTAATCGGAAGGCAATAGTCCACTCCATTTAGACACCGAAGCAAACTTGCTTAATTGAAAGAAAAGAAGAAAATGTTTTTAAAGAGAAGAAAGAAGAAGATGCGTATTTGCTCTGTGTTGCATACAGATTTTCAGTTTTCCAAGTTTGGTATAATACACGTATTTATTTACTGAGTCATGCATTATGAATCGCAAACAGAACAGACAGCAAATAATCACTTGCAGCATGGAAAATGGAGTATCGAATACAAACCTCATTGCTATTAAATTAGATTGTTAGCAATTTATTCGTTTAAACCCACGCGGCTACCGCGCATTTGATTTCATAACGGTTTGCAATTCCAGAATATAATTTTGAGGCTATTTTTATGATATCTTTTAGCAAGTCTACAGGATACAGGTCTAGGCGGTTGTATAGCTCAAGTGCGTCCTCATGTGGAGTTCTGTTCTCATCTCTGGGCAGGTGCCCCTAAATACCAGCTCGACCCATTTGACGTCTTGCAAAGACGCGCTGTCCGAATTGCCGATGATTCTAATTTCACAAACAGTTTGGAGTCTTTGGAATTCCGGAGATACTTTAGCTCTCTTTGTGTATTTTAAAGGCTGTTTTATGGTTAATGCTCCAAGGAACTATTTAATATCATGCCTATGTCAGCGTTTTACATCGCACTACTCGACGCCAATGTAGGGTCCATCCGTACCACTTGGAAACTTTCGCTTCCAAAACCGTTCGTGTTCAGTAATCGTTCCTTCACGCGTGCGTGCAAATTATGGAATGACTTCCCACGGTTTTCCATAATGACTACGACATGTCCTTCTTCAAACGAGGTTTAAAGAGAGCCCCTTTTCTCTTGATAGCGGCATGGCTTTGCCCTAGGCATTGCAATTGTCCATGAGCGACGGTTACCGTTTTCCATCAGATAGGCCGCCAGCTCGTCTGCCTTCATAAGCAATAAAATACAGGATTTTGTGGGGTTGTTTCTGCAAAAAATGGTAAGATTTATAAAGAGATCTTGAAATAAATACCTTACATTAAAATTTATTTGCAAAGTGTTATTATAATAATCATAATTATGCTCTTAGTTTCTCATTTTATAGTAAAGCTTGAAATTTAAAACGAATTTATATGAACCAATTCATGATAAATTTTAATTTATGGCCTTTTATAGCAATCCGCCGGTCAATGCATTGTTACATGCCGCCCTCTTAGATATATTTTACTTAACCCTTTGATCGCCAGGAATGCCTAAAAAGCATCAGAAATAGATTTTCTATTGTGTCGGTGGTAAATACAGCAACAGCTAGCACTGCAGCTCTTTCATCACACCTAACCTTAAATGGGTACTCCAATGTCCAACCCGCTTGTGTGCATGAACATGTCTGTTTGTATTGGTCAGGGTTTATATGTAAAATATGTATGAATTTACAAAAATACATAAAAGTATGTTTATTCGTTATTTAGTCATTAGCTTTAGCTTAATACTCAATACTCAATTTTTTATTGCATTCTATAGTATTAACTTAGCTAAGCATGAGCTTAGTTTGAGGCGCTGTGTGTATGTTAGTGGATATTTATTTATAAAAAAATAATATGCTTAACGTGAATATTGTTTATTAAAGCAGCAGAATTCCCGAAGTTACTGCGCAGGTGTGCTTTTTTAAACAAAACAATGGCGCGTCGCGGGACATTTCTCAAGACAACGCCGCGCTGACTGCGCGCCATTTGTCACCAGAGGGCGCCACGTCTCAGACACGCGCGACCGCGCCCCCGCACTAGTTTTATCCGCTCGAAACCGGTTGAAACGAGATCCGTCCGGTTTTTTTATGTGTAAGGCGGAGATTGTGCGGGTGTTGCCCTGATTGTCACTGAATGCTGCAGACGGTTTTTGCACGTTATTTTCTTCTAGGTTAGGTAAAAATCAAGCGGACAAGTCAGATTACGAACTAGAGCAATGTTTCTTTGGTGTTCCGTGATTTGTTTGTTAAATGAAGTGGATGAGCTATTCTCCGTTTTAAACAGGACTCAATGTTGTGGTATAAAGATTATTTATATATGTTCAGAGTGAAGCATCTTATTGTTTTCTAAGTCTCAATAACCTTATTAATATCATACTCAGTTCAAATAAATCAGACCTGTGTTTTTAGAATTGGAATTATAAATTAATGCTTATATTTACAAAATATGAAAATTAAAAATGTTTATTACAGTTCATCACACAAGGATACATATAAATACAACACAGTTACACAATTCACAGAACCTCATCATATGGCATTTATCACCTTCTAGTCTTCTATTGAAGTGCACTGCTGGACAAAGGTCCTGCTATATCACATTAAATATTCTTGGAGGAAGGTTCAGGATTGACCTTGTCGGTCAATTCACCTGGAAAACTAGCTACGACGACGAAATCGATTTTGCTTTCACACCTTTGATAACTAGACTGACTGAACATGGATACTTGTTCTTTGCAATTATTTATTGATAATTAGTTTTTAATATAATTTTTATTTTATTTTTTTAGTGCTTTTTTACTAACTACTAAACTGGTAACAGTAGCTTTCATTCGAGGTTGGCTGAAGTCATGGAATGAATTGTATTATCATCATCATCAGGTCAATAAAATTCCTCACTGAGGGACACGAGTCTACCCGTAAAGAGAGTATCGTCCACGCGGGCCCAGTGCAGATTGGCTTACTTCTCACACAACGTTTGAATAGCTTCGTAGTCGTACGCAGGTTTCCTCACGATATTTTCGAAAATTTGAAATCACATTGATACATGGCGGGATTTGAACCTGATCCCGATCGGAAGGCAACAACCACATCATTGAACCACCGACGCTGTATATTGTGTTCACCTAATACACTCAACCACTGCAAAATTTATATATATTGAAGCACCAACATTCAAACGTTCTGGTCTATTCTCAGACCAAAAATTGTGTAATAATTCCCGGAAGAAACCTATCCCTACATCGCGTGCAGAGTTTGCAAAATAAAACAGCGGGGAGCAAAAACGTAGCAAATTGTCAGATAACAAAGCACTACGTAGTTGCTGAACCCTAAAAACTTAATTTTAAAGAGCAGCTGGCAATATATATTGTACATGTTCCATACATGTTCCTCGCACCAAAGGCGGACATAAAGGCTAGAACTTCACTGAATGAGCGCCCTCCACGAAACCATTTACCACAACGGGGATACGTGCGCTTCCTGACAGCACCACTGTTCGCAAATGGAAACAACGTTCCAGCCACGGCAGTGTTCATTGCCGCCTCCAAACTAAAACAGCGTTCGCCTCGGGGACCAGACTCGGCGATAGTTTCAACAGCAAAACTTAACGACGATAGGTATCAGTTACTAGCGCATCTTTCGAGCGGTTCATGAAGACACTAGCTACTTAAACATCTCTCGACATTGTACGCTATTGTTTTTAACAAAGTACATTGCTCGTAGTACTGGGTGCTCTTGTGCCGCACCGCACGGTCGGGAGACAATGTATTGTGTTGTTTAATAAGAGGCTGTTAGTCGTGAGGGGTGTGACGCGTGGGAATGAACGACTCATTTATCTGTACGAGGTTTTCAGTGTTAATAATGGCGGTTTAGTCTCAATGGGACAGCAATTAAATGTGTCCTTCCTTTAATTTGTTTTGTTGAACGGGCACTTACTTAGAAAAAGCTTAAAGGCAAAGGTTTAATTAAATATTATGCTATGGATTTCAATTTATTTTAAATCAGACTATAACATATAATTGTACTGACGCGGTGCTCGCTGTCGTCATTTAAATTATTTAGTAGAATCACGTCAAATTAGCGTTGGTTTTCAGTCGCACGGCATGCGGTGATTAACCATCGCTGTAGTTGCCATTTGTGTTGGTACTTATTGTTGGTGTTCCAAATGAAAAATTTGTGTAGGGGCTGCAAAGACTAACAACTATCAGAGGGGTTACCGCAATCTCTGAAAACAGTATTGTTATAATGATACGTCAGCATTTTTGTACCAGAAAAGACGAAGTAATATTATTGTAACACTGTTTTAAGAAATGATAACCTGGGGTTATATAAATATTTTCGTTTTATTACTGTGACTGCCTTACATAACTTTTCTGATTTTGATAATATCCTACGCTTGCAAGCTATATTTTTTCGTATATAATCTGTGGAATAAATGTGTACGGTACACTTTGAGTATATCGCAAACCGATTGTAATTTTTACCCAAAAACTGCACGTTTGTCAGCTAAAATGAATGAACACTAGCCAGCCATTTATTCCTTTTCTCGAATGGAAATCTATTTCAAAACTGTTCTGTTTACGTTGCGCTTTATCGGATAGAGCGACAAAAACCCGAAAATATTCAACATGTTTGCCCCGGTACATGCCGGATATAGAACATTGGTTTTGCAACTTTGGACACGCGCAAAAATGTGTTTTTCTAAAAGAGCGGTAAAAACGGTGTTCTCGTTCGGTCGAGGCTCCCCCTCGAATGTCACAGTAAACAAATGCTGGCTGACGTACGTAAAATAAATTATCAGTGGCATTATTCTCAGTTGTCGTTCACACTTTTGTTCGTTTCATCATTGTATTTATGCAGGTAGTAAAATACTTAAACGAAAAATATTATCTTTGACGACCCATTTGGTGTTGCGGTTGAGACGTCGGCTGCAACACAAAGGGTTACGCGTTCGATCCCCGGGCAGTACAAAAATTTAGTGTATATGAACATGTCTGTTTATAATGGTCTGGGTGTTTTCTATGTATAATATGTATTTACAAAAAAATGAATATAAGTATGTTTATCGGGTGTTTAGTGCCCATAATACAGGATTCACGCTTAACCTCGGGTTAGATGACGCTGTGTGAATGTCAGTGGATATTTATTTATTTATTTAATTAGGGAATTATCAACACCGTCATGTACATAGCTATGTAAACGACGATTATGATGGATTTGACATCTCACGCTTAAGAAAATTTATATGAAAGTAACAATGCACAATAATATTGGACCTTATAGACGACTTCTGGCTTCTGGTTAATATACGGGACTTCTTATATAAAACTGCCACTTCGCGTGCCACTTATGATAAAATTGAGTCTTAACTCTAACCTAAGAGTTGGCAACATACTCATACAACACTTACAATGTGTCTCTACAAACCATAATCTCGAAGGGAGACAGTTATACAGTTGTACATTCATCATATCAGCTCATTAAACGTCCCTATTAGGCACGAGCCTACCCGTTTAGGGTGATTAGGCCTTAGTCGTCCACGCAGGCCCAGTGCGGATTGGATGACTTCACACACAACCTTCGAATCTCTTCGCAGGCGTGCATGAAGGTTTCCTCACGATATTTACCTTCACCGTAAGAGCGTCGGATAACGTATATATATTTTCGAAAATTCGAAAACACATTGGTACATATCGGGATTTGAACCTCAGCCCTCCCGGTAGGAAGGCGACAGCCCACACATTAATTCTCAGTTGTACGTCAATAAGTTCTTAATGAACCGCATAACACTAGTATAGAAACAACGAAATTCCTACACGCGTAGCCGCGAGCGAGAATACCTAATAACGTAGAAACTAAGACATCCCTTTATATAAAAGCAGCAGACGACTCGATCCTAATTATATAACAACATATACCGCAACCACTTAGCCAAATGAGCCGACACAATATCATATAACGAGGAAATACTAATGAAAGCACGTGTGTATGTAATTCACACTTACATGTTATACGACGCATTGTTATTTTAGGAAGCTAATGAACTTAGCATTCATAGGATGTGTCAGTGTGTGAAAATGAAAAGTGTTTATTCAGTTTAGATCCTTACAGAACATTTATGAAGCTACCACTGGTTCGGGAGGTAGTTTTCCACTGAGAAGAATCCAACAAGAAACTCAGTAGTTACTCTTTTAAAAAAATGTGTGTTTAGTACAGAATCATTTGTAATCAAAATAATTATATAAAGAAAATCATATTCACAATTTTTATCATATTAAGAATTGATAAAAATATCATCATCATCATGATGATGATATCCAACAAGAAACTCAGTAGTTACTCACAGTTACACACACACCGCCCCGAAAACTACGGGGCTATACCCACGACATACACGTAGACGACGTTTTTGTAAATTTGAACGTCTATTAAACGTTTTACTTATAATAGTCATAGATATAACAAAAGCTAACAATATTGAAAAATATATAGGAACGAGTACATCAAGAAACAAACGAAAAAAGAATCAACTAATTTCAAGTGAATAGAACAATTCCAATAAAATTAATATTTAGACTTATAAACTACATTGTGTAAAAATAGCTACGTAGCAATCTTAATCAAAGTGTATTTAATAGAGTTGTAACCTCCCAACCAGAAGCCGTAATAAATATTTAAATTGAAATATTTTAGGTTATTTATGAAGGTCCTCAACTAACACCGTTGTTTCGAGAACACGATCAAAAGTATTAAATTCAGCTTAAAACATTCCGTCAGTGTTCCGCCCGACAAAATTCAACATTCAATGTTCAAATAATAAGCGATAATAATCCGATTAAGCAATTTATTTGGTCGGCGCACCCGCGCTGCTTTGTCAAAAAACCCCACCAATATTATTTGTGTCAGAATTTTCTGCGATACAAAAAAGTGAAGAGCCTCAAGGTTTTTTGTCATTATGTACTTTTTGCAAGATGTAAAAATATATAGAGATGATGCTGACAAAGCCGCTTTGAGAGTGGATTGCTCGGGTCTTAGCATAAAACAGGAAACAACAATTAATAAATGAGTGGGCAATGTTTTTATATTTCGTATATTTTTTTCTGACTGGACGCTTAGTGAAATTGGTAGCGAAATGGATATAGGCATAATATTTTTTTTCCGTTTATGTATCAATATTCACATCTTGTTTGAATAAATATTTTATTATATTCGTATTTTTCTTACCCAATTTAAATACCCTTAAGCAACCTTAATTCTTTTTCGTATTTCTTATCCTAAGGTTGCCTAGAAGAGATCGCTCGTAGCGATAAGGCCGCCTTTGCCCACTGTATTGCTTTTGATGTTTTTGTGTTTGTATTTAAACTTTATTATTCTGTGTATTTTTACTTTGTGTGATATATATTAACTAAACGTATGTATGTTTCCCGTGAAAATAAATAAAATAAAAAATGTACTTTATTTTATTTAAAAGTGAGCAATAAAGAATCTATCTATATTTATAATTTTTCAATTCATAAATGCGTACACGAGCTAACGGTTTATCTGATGTTAAGTAATATCGCCACGAACACTCGGTACATCGAACTTTGTACTTTTTTGAGAGAAAAGCGAGTAATGGGAAGCAAAGTGGAATTTGAGGTCTCCGGTAACTCTTTCACTGAGGAAGCGCTGTTCAACGATGTTTTCAGTAACTCTGTAGAATCAATCCGGTTGAGTTTTCTCATTTGTGCTCTCGCATAGCTACTTACACTTAAACACAGGAACTATGGAAAAATCTTCTTTAAAGACAAATCTTACATAGATTTTACACTTTTTGTAGGAGAATATAATACTGTTTTATGATTGGCAAATAATTATACGATAAATTTGGCTACATTTGGACCAAAATATGCCATCGGATGCGTGGCTAATGTTTGTATGCTCGATCTATATTATTTGCGCATAGTGATAAGTTTGCTATTTTTCGGAATGCCGATATTATTAATATATAAAATAACTACTATAAAGAGCGTCGGTGGCTCAGTGGTGTGGACTGTCCCCTTCCTACCGGGAGGGCTGAGGTTCAAATCCCGACACGTACCAATGTATTTTCGAATTTTCGAAAATATATGTACGTTATCCGACGCTCTTACGGTGAAGGAAAACATCGTGAGGAAATCTTCATGCACGCCTGCGAAGAGATTCGAAGGTTGTGTGTGAAGTCGTCCAATCCGCACTGGGCCCGCGTGGACGACTAAGGCCTAATCACCCTATACGGGTAGGCTCGTGCCCCTCGGTGGGGACGTTTAATGAGATGATGATGATAAAATAACTGCATCACAAATATCATGCAGTTAATATGCAGCATATCCTGTAGTTACTTTAATTGATTACAATGTAATTTAATAAAAAAATACTGAAAACAAATGCAGTATGATGGACCTAACAAAATGTCAATATATAAAAAAGCTGTTCATGTAATTAATCACCATTATTTTTATTATATCAATCGGTTATCATTGAAAGCACGTAGGCGTATATTTGTCATGTCCACAGCGTAATAAAGATCGATTGTCATGCCTCACTATAATGTGATTCGTGTACATTTGTTAAGGTATTGAAATAGGTAGTGTATCATTAATAAAAGTAAATCATGACGAGACATACAACATACACGTGTTTGCTACCTAATTTGAAAAATCTAAAACTAATTCTCATTGCCTTATTGGTCAATAATATTCATGTAAGAAGAAAAAAAAACATTTCAAGTAAAATGTTGCCAAGACGACCACATAGAGCTTGCCCTGTGAAAAAGATATCAGAACTTAAGTAGAGCCAAGTACATAGCCTAACTGTACCGACCCTTATTTCAACAAATTCTACATAACTAAATACGTATGGCTTCGTCGTGGAGGTGATGCGAATATTTAGTTTTTGGTCTGAAGCCAGTACTTCAGAAGTAGCCACACATTTTGATGATCATCACTGTGTCAGTGATGAAATCGGCGTATTTCAGATATCAATAAAATCCTAAGTATAAAGCTATTCAATTGAAACTTTGCATGTTCAAAAAGCCTATTATTGGCATCATATCCTGATAGCATGAACTATCTGGTTCGTCGGAAACCAACTCTATGAGAGTTCAAAAATACGACGAAATACTTAGAAAAAATGTAGTTAGTGCCGCCTTTGCGCTTTGCTTGGCTCGCCTTGGCGGGGGTGCTACCGTGCCCCCAGATTTTGTTCCCGAGTATCTAGATTTTTTCTATAAGTGAACCTAATAAATTCAGCCTTACCTACTTTGACTTACTCTAAAAATACACAAGCTTGGCTCACCGAGTTAAGCCTATATAATAACTAGACGAAAAGGCGTATTAGTAATAAAGAATACGCGGACGACTTACATATATAGGTGTAACGCCGCGGAGGCAATTTCCAGGCCATGAGTCGCAGACAACAAGTTACGAAGATCGTTATCCGTCAAATTCACCCATTTTATTGCTCGCCAGAGACGCTCTAAAATATTTTGCTTATAACTAGGCATTCTGGCGTGGAATTTGTAATTTCGTTGAGAGTACCATTAGTTGGTACAACGGTCTTCGTTTTTGCAGGTCATGAGGCGAATTCGGCGGCGTTGTGTAATAAAAATGTGAATTACGTGGTTAGATTATGTTAATATTATCACTTTCGGTCCGGTAATTTTGGGCTTTGGTCGTGTAATATATTGTCACTTTACTATGCTTTTTAAGTAGCATACGGTAAAATATCTCCTATGTTTTATGAGTATGAAATCAGGTATAAGTAGTATGTGTTGATGATTATAGTTATTAGTACTCAATAGTTTTTCATTGCGTTTCCTTTGCAATGTCATTAGGCGTTTTTGCGTTATTGCAATGGCATCAATTTTTTTGTCAACTAATTGAATGCCGGCCTTTCTATGTAAATCGTTCAAAGTTTTGACATAATTATGCCTACCAGTAATATAAAGAAAAAGCATTAATAATATAATAAATTAAATAATTCATAACTAAAATGCTTGAATAAATAATTCTCCCGGAATTGCATTTGTATCTCGTCAATGTTTTTAAACTGGTTAAAACAATGGCCCTCTTTATAACAAGTAATACTTACAATGAATTATCTTATTTATAATGTCAAAACCTATAGTCACGACAAGTAGTAATTTGTTTTGTATTACGTACAAGGTCGATATCTCTTAAGAACTCCGAAGTATAAGTAATATGTGATTCCTATGCTGTTATTTTATGCGATATGTTGTCTTGTAGGCTTTAGATTTAATCAAGTGTATAAAATAAGGAGTCTGTGAAATAAAAAAAGGTAATAACATTATAAGGAAACTTATTATTCAAACAAATACTATCGTAGAAAAAAGTAAGATAGATAAATCCACACAGATGACTAAAGACTTAAAGAAATATTTATTTAGGCCAGAAAAATGAATACCGCAAATTCCGCAAAATATTAAGTAAACATAAACAATACGTGGACCAAAACGTCCAAATATTAAGTTACATACATAGCGCTGTCCCAGGGTTGCCAAGCGTACAAATAGATTTGTGGTATTCCGTACGAGGTATGAGGACACTATCAACCTTGTATCAGACGACCCATTTGGTGTTGCGGTTGAGAGGTCGGCCGCAACACCAAGGGTTCCGGGTTCGATCCCTGGGCAGTACAAACATTTGTGTGCATGAACATGTCTGTTTGTAATGGTCTGGGTGTTTTCTATGTATAATATGTATGTATTTACAAAAAAAAATGTATATATATATGTTTATCCGTTGTTTAGTACCCATAATACAGGCTTAACGCTTAACTTGGGGCTAGATGGCGCTGTGTGAATGTCAGTGGATATTTATTTTTTATATTTATATTATATTATTATTGTATATAATTGTACGAGATTTTGTAATATAAAAACTAGTGAAGTCTATCAAGACTTGAACTTTTACACAAAAAAATCCATTGGTTACATTTAGGCGATCATTGTCTGTTGTCTGCAGACTATAGTAGATATGTCAACGGAATAAGCTTGATTAAAAAAATGTTTTCGCATTCGTCATCTCTGTCACAAAGTGATGTGTTTTTTTTTACTTTTTTAGTATTTTTAATGATGAAAGCGTTTTTTTTAGATGTACGAGGTTCGAAAATCAAAGTACGAGATTTTTAGCTGCATAGGTACGAGGAATTTCGTTTCGGGGTTGGCAACCCTGCGCTGTCCGCAAAACTTGTCATCCCGTTAGAATGTCCTTCCCTTCTCCTACCCACTTGAACTAGATTAATGGTATGTTGTGTAACATTCAGACGTTATAGTTAACCATCTTGTCCGCAGTTTTACATTAAAATGTTGGTACTTCACACGAATTTATCTTGCTTAAAGCTGATTTGGATATTTTATGACTTTTTTGATTTATGGCAATTCTCTGCTCGGTATGGGTCTACTAGGTGGTGGACTCAATACTGAGTCGTCTAGGTAGATACCACGGCAGTGTCAGATGTCGTCCTGTAAAATAAAAATGCTATCCACTTTTGTGTTTCGGAATGGGGCTACTGTTACTAGTGAAATTACCAGGTATAAGTACCTAGCATCTGTTGTATGGTGAAGCGCGCAGAGCGCGCAGATTGCATTGATTATCAGTTGTTATCTCCTTCAATACCACTCTGTCATGGTAGGCGTATCACTATCCAACTCAGGACGATAGCTCATCAACAGGTGAGAATCCTGATCGTCCTATTCACTTCATAACATTAAAAGGTCTTTTACACTTTTAGTCAGATATACCGGTTTTCTACTTTTATCATTAAGCATAGAGAGAGTCTCTTCAACCTATCGCAGTCCACTGCTGAAAATAGGTCTGCCCCATTTTGCGCTAGATGTCCCGGTCCTCCGCTTTTCCCATCCAGCCTCTACCAGCGAGCATCACTACTTACTTGTAAATAATAAAGGAAATGGAAAAGAGGATAACGTGAGGTCCTGATAAATGGAAGTTACAATTATACTGATTTTGAATAAAAGAGTAATACGTACCGAATAAATAAATTTCGTTTTGACAAAGCAAAACCTTAGAACACTAGCTCTGGTTTAAGTTCTTCGGTAATCGATGAAATACGAGAACTAAGCTTACGTTGTTTCTCTCTGGTTTCTGTAAGATCACTATAAGTTGGCCAATTTGTGCTGAAACCTGGCTCTCCTTTACTAATGTCTTGACACTTTTTTACCTTGTTACATATTTTACAACTTTTTAAGGCATTACTTTCGAAGGGACGTTGTTGTTATCCTCATTACGACCTCCACCCTCCACAGCTTCACCCTTCGTAACGCCATACAATATTATGATTCCCCGCTGGAATCCGTGTTCAGGCTCGTATATTGTATCTCGCCATCCCTAAGGACCTTAATTCAACTGAAAAAATACGACACGCTTGCTTTGTATGAATACCTACTCGGTAGTGACCTAACAATAGCACAACGTACTATAAGGCATATATGTAAGGTTTATTTAAAATGATAGTAAACTCTCTGCTTCGGTTTTAGATTGATGACATTTTTTTTGACATTATTTGTCGTTCACCGACTATTGTATTTTAAAAAACCTTGTATGTAGAGCAAGCAATCGCCTAGAGCAAGATCTTTATTTGTCATCTTTTGGAACTACTTCATTCAATCTATCGCAGACTATTCGTCCCTTTATTTATTTATTTAAACTTAACGCGCTATACAAAAAGACAGTACAAGCGAACTTAATGCCTACAGCAGGCATGCAGAAAATTAATAATAGGTGCGGTAAAAAATTAATAAAGAAACTTAAAAAAATAAAGAACAAAGAAGGTTTAAAAAATAAAAAACGATAACTAAAATAAATAAACTAAAATACTTATACTTAAAACAATGTATATAAATATACAATAAAATAGATATAAATACAACATCAATATAGACAATATACAAATATTAACTTAAATATATAATAAAAATATATAAGCAAACACATAATAACTATTGAACGAAAATAGTCAAAAAACTTTCCATTTAAAGGAAGCTTTCGAGCAAGATGCCCATATCTCTATTGGTCCCTTTCTTCCGTCAGTAAGAGATCTGAATGTACTCCTTAACCGTCTGCTTCACCCTAGGACTCATATTATGACACTGTTTTTCAACTTTCTAAGGCCTATAGGTCAGTAACTTTAGTCTCTTCTTATAGAAATGATTTGATAACGTTTAGAAAGATAAAACCTATCATAAAAAAAAATGATAATTCATAAATACCCCTTTTAGCCATGCAATCACTTAAACGTCTCTGTGAAAGCTATATAATAACATTTCGGCCATGTCAAACATGTTAATAATTAAAGTGTCAGCTTTGTGTACTAAGTACATCAAACCCTTAATGGACTGTGCGATCGTATTATTAGTGTTCTTTGTTGATACTGAAATTATTTAATAACAATAATAATACGTCTGGGTCGGAGTAAAGTCAAACATGAAATATGTTCCATTAATGCCCAGTAGCTTACAACAGAGTATGGATAGACCACGGTTCATATCGAATTCAATTACATTGGATCACTTATGCTGTATCTTAGAATAATTTAATAATGAAATGGTGATTGTAAGAAAATTAATAATATTAATTTGTAAATTCAATACGGGGCAAATATATGTACTAGATACTTGATATTAAATAATAGTTACATAACTAGTGACATTACCGGGTATAAGAGACCTGACACCTAACATCTGCAGTTTCGGGTGACGGGCGCAGTGCGGCATTGATGGAAAATTATAACTGTCTATCCGTTGGTCGCCTGCAATGTCGCTCTGTCATGGTCAGGCGTATCACTTACCATCAGGTGCGCGTCCTGACCGTCCTGATTATTTCGTATCATAAAAAATAACTTATCTAATAATAAAGTAACAGATGACATTTCAAACTGACTTCTAAAATAATCCCCGTGCACAGAGCGGCGTGCAACGGACCGCATGCACCGATTTACTGCACCGTAAAGGACGCCATGACGGACCAAGTTTTGCAACCATTCCGGATATTGCACTCGTAAACACGATTGCGGCTAGATTTATTCCAGATGTAACTCGCTTACTGCTGTGTTAAGTGTCTGGTGGGCACTTTGTTTTGTGATCCGTATTCCTGGGTGACTGGTTGCGATAAAGAGGCAAATATAAAAAAGTGATGGGTCAGCAAATAAAATGTTTCGAGACCCTATTTTTGACCTTTTATCAGACAGGATTTATTTTATTATGTCTATAGGATATTTCTCTCTGCGCAGTCAAATGGTAAAAATGTACTTGAGACTTTTCACTCACCAGTTTCCCCGGAATTCGAACCCAAGATCCTACCACTTTTAACCACTAGACAATTAAACTAATTACAACATACATAGTTAATAACTCTAGGTACACAACTTGTTATAAATTCAGCTGTTAAAAAGATTAATTTAAAAAACGCTATTTGAAAACAAAACTTCAAGAAGCTCAAGTTTGTATATCGGAAGTTGCAAAAAATTTATTTCATATCGTATATATCAATAGTTCGGCAAACATTGCCAGCGATACACAGAACTATTCTTTGTTTCAGTTCGGAATATTCCCGGCTCAAATGCTAGTGTGCAGTAAACTTCACGTTGCTCCAGAACTGTTTTATTGCGGATTGTGCGGTGTACCTTTTAGAGCGGCTATCGGCAGATACGATTCTAGTTTACAATGCACCAGTATACGATACAATAGTTTCTTGGAAATCTTTTACGTATTGAAAATATTGATGTATAAAAATAATGGCTGTAGGTTTTAGTAATTTATTTAAGAAAATAACTGTTAGGACAATTTGTGAAGACTGGACTCGAACTTGATTTGTAATATATAATTCATTGATGAATTTACAATATGATAAATTATTGATCTTGACGTAACATTAAATATCTAACATAATATCATCATCATCATTTGTACATTAAACGTCCCCACCGAAGGGCACGAGCCTACCCATATAGAATAGGCCTTAGTCGTCCACGCGGGCCCAGTGCGGATTGACCAACTTCACGCACAAACTTTGAATCTCTTCGCAGGCGTGCGCAGGTTTCCTCACGTTTCTCCTTCACCGTAAGTGCGTCGGATAAACGTACATATAATTACAAAAAATCGAAATCATATTGGTACTTGGAGGGGTTTGAACCTGCATCCTCTCAATCGGAAGGCAAGTTCACACAATTGAGCCACCAACCGAAAATGTCAATTGTGAAAAAATAAAAAATGTTAAACGTTGTCTATAAAGTTCAGTAATGACAATAAATTGAAGATAGGTACATTATAACTAATGTTTATATTGAATAACTAATATTATTATTATACAATTTCTAAATTGCTTACAAATTTCTGTAAGACTTACCCCATGTTTTCTGTGAGAAAATAAACGGCTCGCAATGACTTGGAAATAATACGCGCCCCGTTTCCATTCCAGGGGAAATCTAATTTATTCCTGAATTAGGTTTTGTTACGGTCTGCTATACCTGAGTGTATAAATTAGAAGGC
This sequence comes from Leucinodes orbonalis, assembly GCA_019425675.1. NCBI lineage: Eukaryota > Metazoa > Arthropoda > Insecta > Lepidoptera > Crambidae > Leucinodes > Leucinodes orbonalis. The sequence continues at coordinate 58,289 of PQWD01007881.1, read as the reverse complement.
CACAATAGGCACCCTAAAGGTCGTTTTGTTCACCTTGGTAATTGTACATTCTTACATATATACAGAACGTCAGTGGCTCATTGGTGTGGCCTTCCGATTTGGAGGGTGCGGGCACAATCCCACGTTCAATGTATTTTCGAATACGAAATTATAATGTTCGTTTATCCGCTCTTAACGTAAAGGAAAACATCGTGAGGAAACCTGCGCACGCCTTTAAAGGCCTATACACCCTTTACGGATAGGTTTAATGAGCAGATGATGAAGATTCAACTCAAATCCTACTAATGATTGTAATCGTAGTAGTAACCCAATACCTAGATTTTCGGCTGTTGATTGGAAGGTGTTTATTTTACACTTGTTCTGTAATACAGGAGTGTTTTGCTCTGTAGCTAGTAAAATTACCGGGTATAAGAGACCTAACATCTGTTGTCTCTGGTTGCGGGCGCAGAGCAGCGTTGGAAAAATAATGACTGCACATAATGGCGTGAAACATTTTCTTTAATTCAATATTACAAACCTCATCGATCCATTCATCGACATTGCAGCCTCGACATTTGCTCGTGTTATATAGTCTTTTCATTACAGCGCTCTCACCCGACCCCAACATAATTTATAATACCGCTACGCCGTGTGTCGTCAGTTTTTCTATCAAGAAGCAATTTGCCGGGGCAGCCTCAACCGCATTTTCCAATAGCAATAAGCAAAGGTTATTTAAAAGTTAATTATCGACGCGAGCACAAGAAAGGCCCGCTCTCCATTGTACCACGTATTGAATTATAGGCCTCGTCCTACTATATTGTTAGGGACCAAATTTGATTTCACTCGAAAGGGAAATATAGTTAACGCATTTGGTTTAAGGATTTGTATTGACGTTATTTACAGATTTATGGCGTCAATCAATCCGCGGATATTTCGAGTCGGAGCTTGTTTTAAAGCATCCCGTCTAATTCGACGGTTGTTGTTGTTGCCCGATTCGGTGATTTATTATTTATACTTAGTTTGTGTTGAATAAACTTGGTTGGTTTACTGAAAATTTCAATTGAGTGATAAAAAATAATAAAAGACTAAAATATATTTAACTTGAAATATGGTTTTATTTTTCCACTTATATTTTGTATTTATTGTACAGGCTAAGATTATCTTCTTAATATCAAGATCATCATCAGCTCATTAAACGTCCCCACCGAGGGGCACGAGCCTACCCGTATAGGGTGATTAGGCCTTAGTCGTCCACGCGGGCCCAGTACGCATTGGACGACTTCACACACAACCTTCGAATCTCTTCGCAGGCGTGCATGAAGGTTTCCTCACGATGTTTTCCTTCACCGTAAGAGCGTCGGATAATGTACATATATTTTTCGAAAATTCGAAAATACACAGGTACGTGTCGGGATTTGAACCTCAGCCCTCCCGGTAGGAAGGCGACAGTCCACACCACTGAGCCACCGACGCTCTAGATCATAATATTTTAAAATTATCTGTGCTCCAAAAAATAATAAAACATAAAGTCATGGTGATAGCTAACAACAGAATAACGGGTTTTATAAAGAATAACAATGTGACAAGTCTTTTTAATTGTTTATATCATCATTTCATCATTAATATCATGTCAATGTTCTCGGTACTGAGTACTCATCTGGGTAGGTACCACCGTAATACCAGATATCCTCCCGTCAAATAGGAGTGTTTTGCACTTCTGTGTTTCGGGATGAGGGCACTGTAGCTAGTAAAATTACCGGGTATAAGAGACCTAACATCTGGCGTCCAAGGTAACGGGCGCAGAGCAGTGTTGATGGAAAATAATAACTGCTTACTGCTATTTTTTTCTTAAACACTTCATCAATCATTGTCAGGCGTATCACTTATTAGGTGAGCACACCGACACTCTTGTTTACTTATAAAATTATTAGCTGGACTGCCATAAAATATCCAATGTTTTTTTTAATGTAATACGTGAACAGGACGGTCTGGACGCTCACCTAATGGTAAGTGATACGCCAGACATTGACATAGTGGCATTATAGGAGACCAACAACTGGTAGACAGTTATTATCCACTATCAATGCTGCACTGCGCCCGTCACCCGAAACAACAGATGTTAGGTCTCTTAATCGGTAATTTCACTAGCTACAGTGCCCTCATCCCGAAACACATAAGTGCCTCCTGTTTCACCGGATGATATCTGGCATTGCGGTGGTACCTACCTAGACAACTCAGTATCGAGTCTACCACCTAGTAAAACGTAGTAAACGTTGTGTCGGCACATACTTACAGCGGCGTTAAAGAAAGAAAGAAAGAAAGAAAGAAACTTTTTTATTGGCCAATAATTAAATAATATTTACCATAACCAGAATTACAGTAAAAACAGTGCACAAAAACAAAAGGTAAATAAATTCTTCAAATCTAGTGGCCAAACAGGTGCAGCCTCAGCATAACGCAGTAGTAAAGAAACACTGCAGCATGTTCTGGCTGCACCTGTGGCGAGTGAGTCACATTAAACAATGAATACACAAGAGAAAAAAAAAAAAAATAAAAAAAAATATAATACAAATAGAAATAAAATGATAGTAAAAAATATAATAATCATACAGGAGATAAACAATTAATACTATGTATAAATAATCAAACTCACACATAAAAATAAAATAGAAGAGTAACAAAGTATGTAACGAAACGTGACCGGTTCCGGCACGCCCAAGTTTGACATTTGACATTACAAACACCACAATATGCCACGTTTACATAACAAGACAAAACAAAACAGTCATAATACTAATTAGAATGGAGATAAATTTACAAATTAGGAAGTTAAAATATTAGCAACAAATAAGTTTGAGAGCCAAGAACAAAAAAAAGCTTAACAAGTGTTTAACAAAACAATAGTTAATTGACTGTTTTACATACAAAAACAATCAGTATAACGTTTAAATAGAGAGCTATAATCCTAGTTCCCTTCATTGCCGGCAGGTGGCGTGGTACAGAGCCATCAGTTTCCGCACACATTAGAATCAACGACTCCTTGTGAATGTACTACTAGAACAATAAATATTTTATTCAAACAATTCAACTTTTTATAAGGACATTTTTGTTTCTTGTTTGTTTAGGTAAATGGTATTATTTGTTTTGTTTTCATCAATCTTAGCTTCTTTTCGCTTATGGATAGTTATGCAACATATTACGAAAGATTGTAAGAAAACTATTTATTTTGAGAAGTTACCACTTACTAGTGATGCGTCTGACCAAATATTTACCCATTTGTTTATTCATATTTTTTTTTGTATTAGTTGTGAACTTTTGTTTTGAACTTTATCTAAAAATATTTATTTTATTTCAGGTAAATTCAACAAATCCTTCCCCACACAATCAAGTGTATATGTAAAAAAGTAAGTCACATAATGATTTTTTTTTGACTCGTTGCGTGATTTAAAAACACTTATAATTATAGTAAACAGAGCTAGCTAAAGTTAATGTTGTGTATGTGCGATAACTTCGTTATTCATAAAAAGCTAAGGCATTCCGAGCACTGTTATTAGAGAGCGGTCGAGTTTCAATAACTCGACACCGCCCTAATGCGCGCCCGCGCCGCTCTGATTAGCCTCTAATGTTCTTTGTCGCCGCACAAGCGTCGGCTTTAGTTGACCGACAATTGTTTTATTAACACGTAAACGTCAAACGTAGACTTTGCGGAATAATTGAATTATACGTGTATCGGTTTTATGGTTTCATGGAAACGCTTGAAGATTTGGCACGGAGGCAGTGTTGTTCATTAAAAAAGAACTCCGTACAAAAAATCATTTGTAATAATATAAGTTTGTGTTATTTTAGTTTAGTGGACTCACTTTATAGTTTTGCTGAATTAAATACTTTAAATATGATTTGTTCATTTTTTGACGCATTAGTTGACCACAGATTTTGTGTTTTTACTAACAAAATGCAATCGTACCCTTGTGTTATTTGATATCTTGTGTTATTCGTTAAGCTCAGTCAATAACATTTTAAGAACTATTTATTATTTTCTGGAAAGCGGTATATTCACAGCACGAATATAATAAGACAAGAAATTATCAAGTGCCCTTTAATATATTGCTCTTCATCACATCAAAGCTTATAAGTGTATTAAAAGGAATCGTTTTTTTTATATTATTAGGCAGTTAGCTCACCTGTTGGTAAATGATACGCCTCACGTAACAAAAGCAGTGTTGAAGGAATTTCATAACAGTGGGGAGTCATGATTTTCCATCAACACTGCCCTGCACTTATCACCCGAGACGACAGATGTTAGATCTGTTCTACCCGGTAATTTTACTAGCTACAGTGCCCACATCCCGGAACACAGAAATGCAAAATACTTCTATTATACGGGACATAATCTAGCACTGAGGTGATACTAACCTAGACAACTCATTATTGAGTCCACCACCTTATATCCAATGTTAATAGCGTCGTTGGCTTAATGGTGTGGCCTGTTGCCCTCCTACCGAGAGGGCTGAGGTTCAAATTCCGCCACGTTCCAATGTATTTTCTAATTTTCGAAATTATATGTACGTTATCCGACGCTCTAACGGTGAAGGAAGGTTCAAAGGTTATGCGTGAAGCCGGCCAACCCGTGCTGGGCCTGCTTGGAAGACTAAGGCCTATACACCCTATACGGATAGGCCCGTGCCCCTCGGCAGGAACGTTTAATGAGCTGATGATCAAATGCACATGTTAATATTACATGACAGTAACTTCAGGATTTGGACTTCAAATCTAAGTCAAAAGTTACAAAATATTGAAGAATATATAAAAGAAGCTTACGTAAACCAGTCTAAAGTTTGGCCTGCCTTGTATTTATTGCTTCGCGAACCTCACAATTTTTAACATTCCCACTTTAAATTCAGTTCCGGAAATTGTAGACATCGAGCCGTGATTTAAGATGCGTACCTTTTACGGTAGTAACAGCCTACTAGCCGAGGTAATGATAGCTTCTATTCCAAAGTTCATAGATTTTACTAATAGTTCCACTCGAGCGGCTTGCGAATGTAAAAACGACCGGTTTAAGTAGTCCCCCGTAAAAGTGTACGGCGCTAACGTTTCGTTGACATGCGAACTCGGTCGCGTTGTAATACTGGACAAAATATATCAAACATGTAAATTTTGCCCGCACCGTAATTTGGTGGTTCGGATGATATATATACTTGGTGCATTTTCAAATTACAGTGGCTAAGACTGATGGTACTGCGGGCCGGGTTCGGCGAGACTTATGGCGGCTCCTAGTTTTTTCATGTAGTTTCAGACCATTTTTCGAGTACTGCTATAAGCGAAGTATGGTGTTACCGTGATGCATCCTGCTAAGTAGAAACGAGATTGCTGTAGTGACTAAAGTCACTGACTTAAAGATTTTTTTTTCTTTCAGAAGCATTATTATTGAGGTTGTGAAATTAAAAGAAATGTGACTGGTAAGGGTGGTCTATTTTGTACCAAAAGTACTATAATTTCGATTTTATAATATCGGCGGGATTTGAACCTGCGTCTTCCAGATCGGAAAGAAACAGTCCTTATGGACGCCTTAAATTTGAATATGCAATAACATTGGTTCAAAATGTTAAGTCAATAACGTTCTAATGAAACTAGACTAAATTGCACATTCCTAGATGCTAGCAAGTTAGGAAATTAGCAAGTAATACTGTTCAGTGCTAACGTTGACTTAGCTGACTAAGACCCTAAGCAGTATTGCTAAAATCGGTTTTAGCTAAGTTTTAGGAGTCAAGTTATTTAATTTCCTATAGGTACATACTAGGTTTTTTGATAGGAATTGAAGTAACACAAAATGTTTTTCGTACAACTTTGACAGTATAACGTGCTTTATTGTTATTGCGTTAAACGTCACTCAAACACGTGACTTTGAAAGTTTTTTTGATCTTGAATTAAACTTAATGTTATTGATAATAATCATGTTTAAAGACCATGGCTGGCGGCCGTGTTTTTAGCTTGATCAATATAATTATCTACCATCAAAATCAAAATGTCTTTATAAAATGTAGGTCCTTATAAAACACTTATGAATTTCAAATGAAGCTACCACTTTTCTGGCCGTAGTTATCTACTGCGAAAATTCTTTAAAAAAATGTGTTATGTACATTATATTATTTTTTATCAAAATATTTAGTATAAAGCAAATCATATTGGGAATGAATGAGTTTTGTCGATAGCGGGCAATTACTTATGTCACTTCTAATGTTTTAATATAGTGTATAGTTAGCTTGTTCGAAAATTCAAATTCAGGTTCAAAATTCTTTATTCAAATTAGGCTTACAAAAAGCACTTATGAAGGTCAAAAAATATACAAAAATATAATAAAAAAACAATTAAAAATACTAAACTAAAAATATGAATTTTGATCCTTTGAAAAAAAAAGCGCTTCAGTGGATTGGCCTGTTGAAACTAAATAAAAAATTAGTACAATATCTATTATTCCTAACAATAATAACAGTCAAGTATTCAGAATTGCTCTAATAAAAACAACAAGCAAACAATCTGCAAATACACAGTCAAGCTTATTTAACCACAATTTGTGGTTTTAGTCTGCTCACTTTGACGTCATTACTTTTGTCTAAACTTTAATTAAACAGTACTTATTGGTTGTTTTGCATTTAGTTTTTCATGAAGATACTAAATATAGACACGTATAAATAATGGTAGGTATAGGATAAAATAATCTTTCCGTATACTACTTTTGGTCACCAAACCAACTTTACCAGTATCTCACTCGTTTATTTTAGGTAGAATGTATGACGAGCCGGAGAGCTTTTTTTTATGTTACAAAGTGTACATGACGGTCAGATGCTGATGCTGATGGTCAGGATCCTTTCCACCCTTTCGGCCATCAGTTCTACGCTGTATGTGTCAGTCACCCCAGTTCTCTTAAGGATATTCTCGTTCGGATTTTATCGTGTAAGGAAACATCTAACATAGCCCTCTCTATAGCCTGCTGATCAACCTTGAGCCTAAAAGGCCCTTAGTGAGTGACCACGTTTTAGTTTGAGAATAACAACTGATAGACAGGTATTATTCTCCATCAACACTACGCTGCGCCCTTCACCCGAGACAACAGATGCTGGGTTTGTAATACACGGTAATTTTACTTGCTACAGTGCCCTCATTCCGAAACACAGAAGTGCATAACACGGGACGAAATCTGGCACTGCGGTGGTACCCACCTGGACAACTCACCACCTAGTGAAAGTTAAAGTTCCACCTTCTTTTTGGTTGGTTGGCTACTCGATTTACCTCATGGTAAGTGATATTATTACCTATTGACTCGTAACATGTATTGAAAAACGAGTGTATTGCCAACGAAACCAAATTTACTAAAAAAAATTAGAGGGAAAGAAAGGATCTCCGATAAGCTCAATATTTAGTTAAACCATAACGAAAAGCGTTATGTCAAATCAGTTTTCTGCGAGGCCTTTATTTATTCTTTCTTTAAGCACTATTTTATTATAACAATGAAACAGCAATCTTAATGCCTAGAGACATTTTACCAGATAATGCATATCATCATCATCAGCTCATTAAACGTCCCCACCGAGGGGCACGAGCCTACCCGTATAGGGTGATTAGGCCTTAGTCGTCCACGCGGGCCAAGTGCGGATTGGACGACTTCACACACAACCTTCGAATCTCTTCGCAGGTGTGCATGAAGGTTTCCTCACGATGTTTTCCTTCACCGTAAGAGCGTCGATAACGTACATATATTTTCGAAAATTCGAAAACACATTGGTACGTGTCGGGATTTGAACCTCAGCCCTGCCGGTAGGAAGGCGACAGTCCACACCATTGAGCCACCGACGCTATTAAAATTAAATTTATGCATATAAAGTTCATAAACTTGAGATATATTCAAATAAATAAATACAAAATACATAACAACAATACTTAACAATTAATTCTTGATAAAATATATTTCAAATGAACATGGACTTTTCTTTTGCAATTATATAAATTAACACTGAAATAATTTTCCAATACAAAATATTATCTTTCGTAACGGTATTGTAAAAAGCATATTTTTTGTAAGTTAATGAGAGTCTTATTAAGGGCTACAAAAAGGGCATTCGTCCAAAGAGCCGTTCTTCAAAGGGCACCTTTACCGGGCGACGGATGCGCCGCAGATCCCTCTGCTAATTAATACATAGCTAATTAGAGAGCGGCTCTCAAAGGTGATAGCTTCCTGTACTGTGGCCAGATATCTTGGAATTTTAGATATTCTCTCTCTCTCTCTTGCAACTAAAGTGCCTATTGCAGTCCACTGCTGGACATAGGTTTCCACCATTTTGCGCCAGACATCCCGGTCCTCCGCCTTTCTCATCCAGCTTCCACCAGCGACCTTTCGCAACCTACCTTATAGATATTACTTACAGCGAATATTGAGAACTGAAAAGACGTATCAGTTTGTACTAAGTAGTTGTGGTCCTCTACAAGTGAAACATCCACTTAGGTAACTATCCTTAATGCCCTAGTAACATCAAATCTGTAAACTTGGGCAGGATTCCGAGTTTCCTGAAAAGTGCCCAACTTTGAGACGAACTCTAAAAGGGGAGTCACAAAATATCTTTTAGGTCGAGGTGACTACAGGTCTGGAATAGCATGAATAGCCTCGGAAACTCAGACAATAATAATAAATGTACTAAGTAAACGAGATATCATAGTAAAGGTTTGAGGTACAAAAGAAGCATTAAATATCGCTAATCAATCAAAAACTCTTATTCAAGGCACAGGCTTTCCCAATGCATTATGGATATAAGGAGATCGGGCGTAACTCATCACCCTTTTGCGCTCAACTTCTAACAGTCCTACTAGGTGGAAGACTTAGTACTGAGTCGTCTAGATAGTGTACAGTGCCAGATATCGTCCCGTGAAATAGGAGTGTTTTGCACTTCTGTGTTTCGGGATGCGGGCAGGGCACTGTTGCTAGCAAAATTACCGGGTATAAGAGGCCTACAACTGTCGTCAAGGTGACGGGAATAGAGCAGTGTCAACGGAAATATATTGACAACTGTTATTCATTTCCTTCAACACTGCTCGTCAAAGTCAGACGTATCATTACCACCAGGTAAACGCACTGGCCATCCCATTCACTTATTACATAAAAAAAGAGAAACATCCACTGCTATACATAGGTCACCTAACCTAACTTAGTGACCTCTTCTTCGCCTCCTGTTTCTTATAAAAGATTTGATACATATATTAAACGTACATTCACTATTTCCTCTTTTCTGATGTGTACAGATAGAAGTAGGTACTGGTATATAAAAAGTGTATCGAATATTCCCGTTTTGGTGCAATACAATGGGTGTACTAGCGATTCGGCTATGCCTGGCTTTGCTAAAGAACGCAATCGCAGTGATACTAATTAAATTCCTAGGGATCTGGCAAGGTGTGCGCGCTATAATACAGATAGAAAAGGCATTTAGAAAATGTTAAAGTTACATTGTTTCTTTTTCCATTAATTTTGTTAAAGGTGCATGTCTTTGATGGACTAAACATTCCTGAAAGGTTGATGTATTTTAGACCATTCACTGCCAGAGATACTCTTTTGCTAGTATCTTCTTTTGAGCGTATCAAAGTCCACTGCTGGGCATAGGTTTCCCCATTTTGCGCCATGACCGACTTCTGTGATAGTTGCTCGACTTGCGTTATCGGCAATCTAACTCTCTAGCTGCTTCACCATCGACCCCTCATCAAAATACTTTAAATTCTGTTTCACATTTTGGTAAAATGCATCCGGTTTCATTCTTGACAAAGCTTTTGTAACCCTTTAACTACCGCAGGATATATCTGTCACACAAATAATTATCTATAATGTTCAATGATGTAAAAAGTATAGATTCGTGTTATGTTCACAAACCAAATGAAAAAAGTTTTCCGAATGCAGCGACATATTTCGAATGAGCGAACATTTACCTAAATAAAGAGCTTACAACTGTATTCTCTTTGGTGGTACGATTTTGAGGCATGGCTGGTGTATCTACCTTTATATATACAGAATATCATTGATTATTTTTGGAATCTTGGCAGTCATAATCTTATAAAACTGGGTAACTCAGACTTCCCTGAATTAACCATCAAAATAACAATCGTGTGACGTACACCACACCAGTACAACACGAAAATAAAAATGAGCGGCGGTAAAAATAATTCGCGACGAACGTCAAGGGGGCAAACGCGGACGAAATTAAGTGTCAGGAGCAGTACATAAATCTTATCAGAGGGCACACGCTCCGTGATTTTAAACAATCATGTTCCGAGCTTGAATGCCGAAAAAAGTACAACCGGCACAATAGCTCACGTCTTGTGGAACATGAGTTATGGAGGCGGGAGGGCGCTCGCCGGCGGGGTGTACACCGAATTAAGCAGGAATGGCTTTTTTATCAAAGGGTTGCGGTCTTTTGTTGACTTACGGCCGGCAGACTAATTGTTAGATAAACGAGCGCTGCACTGAGGTAATCTCGGACTGATCTGCTGATACGTATATCTAGAGTTTACCACCTTAACGTTTAATTTCCCAACACCATTGGCTGCGGTCCCTTAACGCTCGTGGCATGTTTTTTCAGGCTTAGAGCTATCTATTCGTGTCACTTTACCGGTTAAGGATAAATTAATAAATGCAACCTATCGTTAAAGGTAAATACTACTGAGCGGTCCGAATAATTTATTGCGAAAAATCTATAACAAAACATTCAAAATCTGTGCAATGTCCTTAATTTTTTTTGTTTAGCATAATAGTAAAATTACGGGGTGTAAGAGACCTGACATCAGTCGTCTTGGGTGTCGGACGCAGTGCGGCATTGATGGAGGATAATAACTGCCTATCAGTTGTTGGTCTCCTTCAACGCCGCTCCGTCATGGTTAGGCGTATTACTTTTCAACAGATGAGCTACCTGACCGTCCTGTACACTTATAACATAAAAAAATTAACTTTATTTCAGTGTAAATAAAGCCGTCATACGTAAACTAGGTTCATAACCAATAACGAATGACACAGCTGACAGCGAGCATATTTATCAGTGGTTCGGAAACGCCGCTAATTTATTTAATCGTCCATACACTGGCGTGATTATACGGGATTATGTCGCATTCAATCAATAGTCCGCGCACGCACTCAAACTTCTAATCGTAATGTTATTTTGTAACATTAGCGGGGGTAATACTGTTAAACAAATAGGAAAATAATGACTTAATAGTATCCTAATAAATAAAATGGCTGCTTCGTGACAACTTTTTGGGAAATAACAACAATAGAAGGGACAAGAAAGAAAATTAAAACGTCCAGTCCACTGCCATTTCAACTTGCTGATCCGGCGAGCTATATCGGTGTCTTTAGTTATCTTACGAATAACATCGTTTTTTATTCTTACCTTAAGAGAAACCCCGAACATAGCTCGCTCCATTGCCAGTTGACTTGCCTACCCCTTTATCATCATCAATCCTTTGCTCTACTATCATCAGTTCATAAAACGTCCTCACCGAGAGGCACGAACCAACTCGTACAGGGTGTATAGACCTTAGTCATCCACGCGGGCCCAGTGCGGATTAACCGACTTCACACACAACCTTTGAATCTCTTCGCAGGCGTGCGCAGGTTTCACGTACATATAATTTCGAGAATTTGAAAAGACATTGGTACGTTGCAGGATTTGAATCCATACTTTGCCTTCCGATCTGGTGGGTCTGGTCGGTGGCTTATTAGTATAAATAAATAAGTATCCACTGACATTAACACAGCGCCATCTAGCCCCAAGTTAAGCGTGAAGCCTGTATTAGGGGTACTAAACAACGGATAAATATACTTATATTCATTTTTTTGTAAATACATACATATTATACATACGCATTTCTGGGACCTGAGGTCTTGCAAATGTTCATGGGCGGCGGTGTCACTTACCATCAGGTGAACCGTATGCTCGTTTGCCTCCTGTTCAATAAAAAAAAAACACCCAGACCATTACAAACAGACAAGTTCATGCACACAAATGTTTGTACTGCCCGGGGATCGAACCCGGAACCCTCGGTGTTGCAGCCGACCTCTCAACCGCTACACCAAATGGGTCGTCATAGTATGGACTAATGAGCCACCGACGCTCTCTATGTCCGATGATTTCTTATCGTCTACACCAGAAATCCTTAAATAAGGATCTAAATAGTTAATATCGCGGGAAATTTATTTTTAAATTGGACAAAGGATTAATTTGAGGTGCGGTATCCTAAACCACTCGGCATCAATCAAACGAATTGCACACTCACAGTGCACTCTGCGATACGAGTATTTGCAGCTGGGATTAGTTTACAGGCTTCGCAATTGGTGCATAAAAGTTCATTAATTTAAACAGTCATGTACTTGTCTGATATTTTAAATTGTTCTTAAATGAATACTAATACTCGAGACTAATTATTAAAACGAAAAAAATAGGCAAGGCACCTTAGCCACATAAGTTTTTTTTTACTAATAAATCTTAATTTTGTTATGTATTTTTAAAATAAAATAATTATATTCCGATCAAAATATATCGTAACGCAAAAGCTATACAAAAATTTAGTCAGAAAAAAATATGGAATTAAATCGACTCTCCTGAATGTCCCACAGTAAGACTGACGCGCTAACTGGCATACTAATTTACCATAACCATAAAGAATTCTTTTTTTATGTTATAGTGTACAGGACGGTCAAGGCGCTCACCTGATGGTAAGTGATACGCCTTGACCAAGACAGAGCGCTGTCTCTCTTCAACCTATCGCAGTTCACTGCTATGTCCAGCAGTCTCCCCCATTTTGCGTCAGATATCCCGGTACACCGCTTTTCTCATCCAGAGTGGTACTAAAAGACACCAACAGACAGAACTCCAGAAGACAGTTATTATTTCCCGTTAATGCCGCACTATGCCTATCACCAGAGACAGCAGATGTTAGGTCTCTTATACCCGGGTATACCCGACTTAAACTGAATTACCGGTAATTCAGTTTAAGTCGGATTATTTTCAGAATAACGATTACATTGAGGCGTTCAATGTTTTAGCGTAATTGTGAGCTGACTGATAGCGTAATTACAAAGCGCTGTGAGCGACGCAACCAGTGTTTAGCAATGACCAGTGTTCTTTGTATTACATTAATACGATTTATATATTTAGTAGAGGTTTTATATTCTAAAGGTTGCAATTGGATGTATTGAAATAGAAGTCCCAACTCGTTCGGTCCGATTGATGATTCAATCTTTATCTTAATCAGATATAGCACTTCCAATATTTTCATTGGTTTCCTAAATATTTTCATTGGTTTTCACCTCTATTAAATAAACAAAAAAAACTTTATTCAAATAAATCTGTTACAGATACTTTTGAATCGTCAATTGTTATTATTATTATATTTTTTATGACTCTACCACCATGCCCAGAGAATAAGGTTCAAAATCATGTAGGACCTATTTCCAGTGTCCAATAATTAAGGGTTTAAATTATTAATCTGGAGCTCAGACGTGCTAATAATTTTTTTTACGTGATTGTTTAGAATGTTTTTAAATTAATTTATTTTATACTAGCAATATTGTGTGGAGCGCGATCTATGCCAGGCTGACTTGCTGTAATGCGTGAAGCCCTAGTTAGAGTAGAACCGGGTACATACTTACCCGGTTCCGTGCTGAGGAATTTATTCACACAGTCTTCGGCCTTTATAAAATAAAAATAAAATTATAAAGCGCTATCTCAAAGTTACCAGGTCGCTAATTTTAGTTTTTGACATGGGGTCGAAATATATACAATTCTATATATTTATATTAAAATACAAAATGAAGCACTTACTAATGATATTATGTATATATAAGGGCAGATACGCCATATGTGCCTGAAAAACGAACCGCAAAGAGAAAACAGTTTATAGGCTTTTGTTTAGTTAAATGTCATTCGAAATATGTGCTGTCGTTGCGTTCGGAACACTTTTTTCGCATGTTTTGTAGCATATCACGAATCTATACTTTTTTACATCATTGGCACTTATCCACTAATAACAGGGTGGGATACACGTGGCCTGTAATTGTCCAATTGGCCGGCTCTCACAATTACTACGCTACGATTCCAAATAAAGCTCATATTAATTATCTCATTAGCAGACGTTGTCGGCCATTTTTGTTGGATATTTCCATTGATAAATTTCAATAGGACTCCATTGCTCGCTTTTGATGAATAAGTACGAGGTAGTTAATAATAATCATCATTAACCATATACATAGGTAATAACGTGTTATTTCTTATGTGATTGAATCTCTGTGTTTCACTTTTGTGTATGAAACTCTTACTTTAAACATAGATTGAGGGAAAAAATAGTTATCAATGGAGAAAACACTATAGATCTAGTGTTCATCACTGTGGTGTAATGATTGAGGCATGAGCTCTTACACCAAGGGTTCCAAGTTCGATCTCCAGATAGTGCATACATTTGTAAGCATGAACACATATGTTTGTATTTATCTGGGTGTTGTCTATGTATAATATGTATGTAACTACATAAAAATATTTCCATCGTCAGCTCATTATATGTCTCCACCGAAGGGCACGAGCTTACGCTTATAAGGTGTATATACCTTAGTCATCTACGCAGGCCCAGGCGGACTGGATGACTTTCTCAAAAACCATTAAATATCTTCGTAGGCGTGCGCAAGTTTTGTCATTATATTTTCCTTCACCGTAAGAGTCGGATAAACGTTCATAATTGAATTCAGAAATTCGAAAGGAACATTGGTGCGTTGCGGAATTTGAACCTGCACCCTTTAGATCGAGGCAACACAGTTCACACCAATGACAATGACCACCGATTTTTGAGAATCATTTATCACATAATAAAATAAAAATTATCAAACATCCAGTGACATTCACACAGCGCCATCTAGCCCCAAATTAAGCGTGCAGCCTGTATTATGGGTACTAAACAACGGATAAACATACTTATATACATTTTTTCTAAAGGCATATTATGCACAGAAAACACCCAAACCATTACAAACACACATGTTCATGCAAACAAATGTTTACACTACCCGGGGATCGAACTCTTGGTGTAGTAATTGACGTCTCAACCGCTACACCAAATGGGTATTACCAAATGCATATTCGCGACAAATTGTGCGCATACATCATCAGCTCATTAAACGTCCCCACCGAGGGGCACGAGCCTACCCGTATAGGGTGATTAGGCCTTAGTCGTCCACGCGGGCACGGTGCGGATTGGACGACTTCACACACAACCTTCGAATCTCTTCGCAGGCGTGCATGAAGGTTTCCTCACGATGTTTTCCTTCACCGTAAAAGCGTCGGATAACGTACATATATTTTTCGAAAATTCGAAAATACATTGGTACGTGTCGGGATTTGAACCTCAGCCCTCCCAGTAGGAAGGCGACAGTCCACACCACTGAGCCACCGACGCTCTGTATTGTGCGCATAACTTGCATAAAACATTAAAATTTAAACTAATCTAAAGGGACTCGCACTATCGTGTTAGTTAGGTGATCACAATGTATCATGATTTAAAAAATGATTTAAAAAAGTATGGATTCGTGATATGCTTACAAAACAATCGAAAAAAGTGTTCCGAATGCAGTGACAGCACACATATGCATATTTCGAATTTCGAACACATTTACCTAAACAAAAGAGTACAAACTGTACTCTGTTCGGCGGTTCGTTTTTGTGGCACGGATGGCGTATCTACCTTTATATATACAAAATATCATTGTGTCACACCTAATTAGTCATAGTTGGCGGCTAAAATGGCGGGTAATCACAACATTTGAGGCGACCGCGTTCGCGCCCCTATTTTGTCCGGACACATTGTAATATTGCGTCAAAATGTAACAATTCGTTATACCATGACTTTTGAAATGAATTCATGTTACACGTCAGAAATGGGCACGAATTATTCAAGTGCGTAATTTGGAATGCGTTTTTTAATATCTCCACGAGTTATATATCTTTAACCGCTGCTGATCAATAGAGACAATTGATTTTCTATTGGATCTGGACTCTTGGGAGTTAAAACAAAATATGTTGACGCATACAAAATATGTGTGTACTGCCCGGGTAACCTGGATCAATGGGTGTAAAGCCGACTTCACAACCATTACACCAAATGGGTCATCAAAGGTATACTATTTTTGGCGCTGTGTTAATGTCAGTAAATATTTATTTTCATTAATTGAACCGATAAGCTGTCGTACGTAGCACGGGTGTAATCTCACAACACTCAATACATGAATCTATTGTCTACGCGTGTACAATTAAAGTATCAATCTTGCCGAGTCCCAGACGATCCGATTACAGACGCCATCACGGCGGATAAAGCGCGTAAAGCATCTCAGAACACACGCAACACTTCAAGACCGAGGTACCGCCTCTGTCGTCTGGCCATCGTCACAAGTACCTAGGTAGGTACTTGCGACGATGTTGGTAGTTTCGACCAGTCCCTATTTGCATTACTGGCACGTACCGCGTTGCTTTTCTCCCCAAACATAAACTAGGTTACCTAGCCCCCCCGCAACGTCCTAAGCCAAGGTCCGCGGCTCGCTCTTGGACACCCTTAGGTTAGTTGTATTATTTTTTTGGACTGAGAGCCATAGCCACTAGGTGATAGACTCTATACTGAGTCGTCTAGGTAAATATCATCGCAGTACCAGATTTCATCCCATGAAATGAAAGTATTATGCGCTTTTGTGTTTCGGGATGAGGGCGCTTTAATAAGTGAAATTACTAAAGTATATAAGACCTTATACCTGTCATCTCTGGGCGCAAGGCGGTGTTGGCGAGGAATAATTTTAACTTTATTCAGTGACTGCTTTTCTTCAGTACTTATCTGTCATGGTCAGGCGTCTCACCTACCATCAGGTGAGCGAACTAAACGCCCCAATCACTTTATAGCATTATTAACTTACCATTGGGGGAGCGAACTGACCGTCGCGATAACTTTATAACATAAAATCTCTCGCTACTTATCCGGTAAAGCTGTGAAGGTCACCTGCGGCTGAAAGAGAAAAGTCACAAAAAACTTGATGAGCCTATCCATGATTATCGATTTTTTTTTTCGGACTGACTACTGCTGTTGGCCGCAGATGGCCTTTACAGCTTCACCGGGCAACCTATCCATGATTATCGAGGTAAACTATCGCTAGTGTGTTAACAACAACCTCTCACAATGCAAGTAAATCTCCACCGGCTTGTTCATTGGGAATTGGAGCGACAAAGCGAGTATACCTTTCAGTATAATATACTTCGGAGGCCGATGTAAAATGCTATCCTTGTCGAGATTACGGGGGCTTCGCTACATTGAATTACCGACTGGCTTTGGCTCGTTACAAAACAGGTTTGATAAATTGGATACCTCAATTGGAGTACACTCACCGTCAAATGTGGCTTTAAATATTCAGCACCGTTTTTATTTTGGGTAGAACATTTTTGGAAATGGGAGGTAGCGAATTACGATGCTAAGGCAATGAGAGAATATTACTCATATAGAGAAATAATATCAATAACTACCAGACTTTTTTTTTCGAACTGACTACTTCTGTTGGCCGCAGATGGCCTTTACAGCTTTACCGGGCAATTGGCGAGTGCAGATGGCTCTCTAACTACCCGACTTTGGTTGTAGATTTATTTGAAAAGAGTTTTTATTATTGTCAAGTATTTAAATGATGGCCGATGAGTTAAAAAGGTTCACTAGTTGCGTCCATGTAACGGGAATAAAAGTCAGACGAACTCCAAGCAGGCTGATGACGAAAGGTTCTAGAATGGCGTCTACACGACGGTAAAGGAAGCATAGGTCGACCCCCAACTATATGAAGGTGGCGGATAGCAGATTAATGACGACTGCTAGGGATCGGTCCGCGTGGTAATCCAAAGTACCTGCCTTTTTCATTTTATTATTTAAGTAAAAGGAGACGTGACCATATTTTTTATAATTGTAAATGCATGCAATTGTATTTCCCCTTACAGTAACTATCGTAAACAATACGAAATTTGACCCGACGCCATCCCATTCTAGAGAAAGAAATAGAAAATTATTCATGAATGGAATAACAAGAGATAAGATAATAATCAAGGCCCCCAAAATTTCCCGCTCGCTCTTAACAATAACGACACTTTGTAATCAAATCATAATCGCGCCGCAGCTGCGGGAAAGCCCAGTTTATTTATCAGAGATAATATTAGAATTTGGAAAGCCCGCCTCGAGACTTATTACTCGAGCCATCCGCGACTTATCATAGTACACTCAGCGATATGACGTCACACCTTCCTTTATGCCGACGAATGCCGGGGCTGCCCCAAGATAATGTTATTTAGTACGCATTTTATGGGCGCGTCAAAATTTCGCCTCGCCATTTATATGGGGATAAAAATGAAAGAAATAATACAGAGACCGTGAAATGTACATTTGATGTTTGGTTTTATTTAATCTTTATAATCCGGTTGCTATCTAAAAGAGGTATGTAATGTGGTGTTATAAAGATTTTACAAAAAAAATATTATTTGTTATTAAAATGTGACTGCATAGTTTTTTTGAATTTAAGTGAAGTGCGAACATAATTGTGGATACAGAGAAGAAAGTGTCATCGGTAATGATTAGTACCGGAAATTTAAAAAATATATTTAGAACTCAAGACTTTCAACCAATCAAACAAATCAAAATTAAAATGTGTGTTGACGTTGCACAAAGCCATTGTGAGGGAAATGTTGTTTACATCGTCCATTAAAAGTTTAAATTATTCAAAAATGTAAGCACATGTTTATGATGACATATTACGGACTTTTCTTAAGTACTAATATTTGAATGATTTTTAACCGTTTTTTAATATTCCAACTCCTTTGTCATTAAAACACGTGGCTTAAATGTTTGGCGTTAAACGAACCCTCGTCGTGTTTCTAGGTAAATAATTTTTCCCGCCTTTCTAGTGTTAAACAACTAAAATTATTTCAGGTGACTCCAATCTCTTTAATAAAAACCTCAACTCACATTATATAGCATGTTGTCATGTTTGTTATCATCCGAGCACGATCGTCGCCGGCACCGCCTCATATGTCACGTCGACACGACTGCGAGTTGAAAATCACTGTTGATTTAAAAAGCCCTTTATGTGTGGCAATCAAAATAAAGTGGTCGACAATAAATCTTTGTAACGCTAGAATAAAAAAGCCGTCGTTCTTGCTATTAGTGAATTAATGTCATATTTCCCGCTCATACTGGAATTTGGATTGAAATATTATGTTAATAAATTGGGGATGTAGTAAAATCACCAGGTATAAGAAAATTAACATCTGTTGCCTCGGATACCGGGCGCAGTGCGGCATTACTGGAGAGTAAGTGTCTATCAGTTGTTGATCCCTATCATAATCTACAGATCTGTTGACAAATGCCCGTCAAATGTCTTAATATTTCTTAATGTTCAAATCAACACGAGCGGGCGGCGTGTGATAGATCACGCAGTGGGAACGCAGCTTTAGACTAGTATTCGTCAAAATCCACCAATCTGTATTAGGCCCGCGAGTTGACCAATAGCCACATCTTTTCATTACCTTGTTTTGTGGAAAGACAAGAGCCCCACAGCGAGACTGAATGATTGATTGATTATCATTATATTTAGATAATAGAAAAGTAAGTAATTAACATGCCCCATGTATCCTACAAGGCTACGTTGAAATTGCTTACCCGATGATAAGCAGCATTGCAAAGGGCAGGTTTAGCGTTGCCCTTATTCGTAACGCGCGAAAAATGCGAAAGTAAAGAAGGGGAGCGTTTATTGTTGACCCTCGTTACGGAGATGCAAACACGTCGCAAAGAAACAACGCTCTTAGAAACAAGTCGCACAGTATGGTGTTAACTGGTTGGAGAAACAATATTTCTTTATGCTACAAACGGTCTGCGAAATGATAGTATAAGTAAGTATTATCTCATTTATATGTAAAACTAGTTTTTGCCTAAGTCTTTTCTCGCGTTAAAAAGTATTATTTCGCGTACCCCATTTTATCCCCTTAGGAGTAGAATTTATCAAAATTATTTCCTAGGGGATGCCAATGTCATAGTAGCTTTATGCATGCAAAGTCTCAGCCTAATCTGTTTAAAATTGACAAAGTATTAGCCCCTATTTTATTCCCTTGGGTGTAGAATTAATCAAAATCTTTTCTTAGCGGATACCTACGTTATGAAATCTACCTACATGCTAGCTTTCAGCCGGATCCGTTCTGTGGCTGTGCGTTGATAGATCACTATGTCAGTCAGTCACTAAATCAGTCAGTGAGTTACCTTTGAGTTACATATGTTTAGATAAATTGTGTACTGGGCTATATTATTACTGATTTTTTATATTAAGTACCATATTTACAAGGCAAAAGAATGATATTCTAAGCTGCTACATGAATATATTGTATTATCTGTGCTGCTACCAAAATTATAGTTAATTAGACTCATTTGTTAAAACGTACTCTTACTCTTAACATATTCATTTCTCTCAGAAGAATTTATTATTTATTTATTTCTGCTAGTCACATGGTATTGCATTAGTGTAACATAAATAAAGCGGTACATTGATCACGTGACACCCTGCAAGGGCACTGCAAAAAATAATCTAACAAAATTCTCACAGAATAATACGAAGCGAGCTTGACCATGAAAGGCATATTAAACTGTCTATTGATTAAATAATGTTAATACCACAGATTTCCCAATACAGGAGATGGGCAAGCCGCGTTTTAAGTGCGACAAATGTAAGCTCAACGAGCATACACTGGCTGCCAGTTTACGCTCTGTGAGACGAGTCAAGACGCACGAATATTCAAAGAAATTACCGTTTTTTCCCAAAATGCCATCCTGTGCAATTGTAACATGCCATCATCGCAATGAATCAGTAAATTTACCAAGAAAATAATAACTTTTTACAGATAAGAACCGAAAAGAAATTGCGACACTGGGACTGCCTATAAACTTGACGGTTGTCCAGTCTAATTGTATATTCGGATGTCTGTGGTTAATACAGGCTACCTTAGTCTGAAAAGACATCTTGTCTATTCAGGTTGTGTAATAGTCTTATTTAATAATTTCAGTGGAGGCTACGTCACCAAAAATGGCTTTTATGAATTCAAGGTGTTTTATTATTAAGGCCCGTATTCTAGAACGAGACTCAACGTTGATCTTTACTGATGACGCCTTTACCATTTGGTGTTGCGGTTGAGACATCGACTGCTACACCAAGGCTTCTGGGTTAAATCCCCGGGTAGTACAAACATTTGTGTGCATGAACATGTCTGTTTGTAATAGTCTGAGTGTTTTCTATGTATAATATGTATGTAGTTACAATATATATATAGAATGATTCTCTCTCTCTCTTCAAACTATTGCAGTCCACTGCTGGACATAGGTCTCCCCCATTTTGCGCCAGACATCCCGGTCCTCCGCCTTTCTCATCCAGCTTCCACCAGCGACCTTTCGCAAGTCGTTTGTCCATCGGGCCGGAGGGCGTCCTACGCTACGCTTGCCAAGACGCGGTCTCCACTCCAGAACTCGTTTGCTCCAACGGTCATCGGTTCTGCGACATACGTGACCAGCCCACTGCCACTTCAACGTGCTGATCCGGCGGGCTATGTCGGTAACTTTAGTTCTCTTACGAATTGTATCATTTCTAATCTTATCCCTAAGAGAGACTCCAAGCATAGCTCGCTCCATTGCGCGTTGAGTGACTTTGAATAGAATATAGAATGATTATCTGTTGTATAATACCCATTATACAGGCTTCACGCTTAACTTGGAGCTAGATGGTGCTGTGTGCATGTCAGTGGATTATTTATTACTTAAATTGATCAAGAAAGGGATTGCGCTGTATACGATGAATAGCGGCTTTCTAACTCTATTTTAGTAACGATCAATGCTTGAGTCTCGTTCTCAAATACGGGCCTTAGTTTTTATTATTATTGAATACCCGTATCTATATGATAAGACTTCCTTACTTTTTCCACAGTCGCGAGCAAGCTCGTTAATCACCCGGCCGCGGACAGCTCATGATAAGCCCTGATAGGCGGAACAAATGATATTTTTGTGTATCTTAACTATTAACTGTACAGTGCCCTTAGGGAAATGGTCAACTGACATTTTAATGGATGTGTTTAACATAACTGTAAGACTTTAAACGAAAACATTTCAATTCAATAGTTTTTATTTTATAAAATGTCAATATTTTTAAAGTTTTTGCAGAATTCTTTTTGGTATTTTCCGGTTAAAGAATTATACCACGTCGTTAGCATTCGTTAGCACCGGTGCGTACCTGGTCGCTTTACTCCCCAAACTTATACTTAGTTACCTGCAACGCCCTTATCCGAGGTTCGCGTCCCACTCTGGGACACCCTTAGGCTTGTTGCATATTTTTTAGCGTTGAGAGCCATTTGCGCTCGCCAATTGTTCGGTGGAGCTGATAAGGCCAACTTTAGCCAACAGCGATAGGTCATTTCGAAATTTAGACCAATGTGGTGTAATAGTTGAGACGTGCGTCGGCTATAATTCCCACGGTTCTGGGTTCGGTCCTCGGAGAGTACAAACACTGTGTACATAACCAAGTACACAGTGTTTGTTCTGTGTTTTACTGTAACTAGTTGAAATTATCCTGCGTGTTTCTATGTACATATGTATTTACGAAAAGATGTATATTCAGGTGTGTTCATTGTTACTTTACCCATATTACTGGCTTAGTTGGGGGCAAGATGGCGCTGAGTAAATGTCAGTAGATTTTTTGTTAGTCATTCCACAGCCGCCATTATTGTTTAAGTCAAATAAACGAACAGCATAAACGTGTTCCAAACACCAAGCACATCACATGGAAAGATAATACAGCAAACATGAGCGAATGAGTTCCAGAGTGACAAGTCAAACGGCTCCGACCTCACTCGATAGCACAAAGCCCCACAATGGTCAAGACAAGTGTGTAATATATATTTTTGTGGGCATTGTCGGAGCAGGCTTTTGTCTCGGCCTCGTTAATCATGGCGGACGGACAGCGCGATAAGCTCTGATGGCCGGCGCAATTGCTCTTATAATATTGTTGAATTAAAGTGTAAACAGGTTCCAGTTTTATCTGTTGTGTGGGATTTGCGGACCTGTTATTGTTATTGCGTAGTTTAAGTAGCGGGTGAGGTAGATAAAGTATTGTATTATTCATATTTTATCTAAAAAAGTTAGTTGGGTCACCTTGTTTAGACGTTAATACTGATTAATTTTAGCGTATTTTTTTAGCGTACTCATGAAACGTCACTACCGAGAGGCACGAGCCCGTAAAAGGTGTATAGGACTAAGTTGTCCACTCGACCCCAATGCGATTCGCCGACTTGAATCTCTTCACAGTCGTGCGCAGGATTCCCCGCGATGTTTTTCCTTCACCGTGAAACCGTCAGATAACGTATATATAATTTAAAAAATTCGAAAACACATAGGTACGTGGCGGGATTTAAGCCGGCGCCCTCCAGATCAGAAGGCATCGTATTAAATAAAATAAAAATGTCTTCTGTTAATAGGGTATTTTTTTTATTCGGTATACCAACGGCAATTATACAGTTTGTTGAAATACAATTTCATTATAATAAACATCAAATGAAGCTTTTGCTTTTTCTCGTTTTGGACATATGTTGTTATATTCAGAAACCAACGATAGTAGGAGTAATGGGAATCAAGTCACAGTTTTTGGCTTTACCAAATTCCCTCTACTCCATATGTTTGCCAATTCTTTATTTTTTGGGCTTATAACATACTTGTAGCCCTTCGAATGCATAGTTTGGGGTAACCATCGACAAGATGAAGTCTTGATATCCGTAAGACAACTTGTCTCAGTTGGTACCAAAAAACAAGGTAAGTCCCAAGTGGACAGGTATACGATGATGATGATCATTTTGTGAACTTGGTTTTTTTATCCTTTATAAGCAGACATTTGACCGCCATCTCACCTGATGGTAAGTGATGATGCGGCCGAGGATGGATCATGCCTGCCTAGAAACAGCCTTTTCACTTTTGCCTTGAAGACGGCCAGGTTGTAATAATCGGGGAACACATAAGGAGGCAAAGAATTGAACCATTCCTTTGCGGGCGCATTAGGAACGAGGCACCATAGCGGGCTGTGCGGATGTGTGGAAGTCTACCACGTGGTCAAAATAATGATTAGATTTCGTTAGATCAACATAAGTAGTGCTTCTTTTAAACTACCTTTAACATTTTTAACTTTTCGACAACATACCGTCTTTTACTTGCAACCAAAAATTATTTCCCTTACTAAATATTTAAAAATATTTCTCTTTGTCACGTGGGTTACAAACACCAAACTTGAATAGAAGCCTATATACTGGTACTAACCCCTTTTAACCACGGCGACACATAAAGCGTGTCATTATTAATGATCAAACACAGATGGGTACCTCCGTCCTTACTTTATATTGATACAGCTCATTCATAAGCGCGAACACGTTCAACAATTTGTTATTTTAAATTACTCATCAAATAAACCCCTCAGCGACCTGCTAGAATGACAGGTAATTAATTACATGCCCAAATTTATTTTACGCCACCGATCAGATTGAAAAGGCTAGATTCCAATATGAAAAATGGGCTACTGAGCCCCTAAATACATAATCGAATTGTGAGAGGACTAAGAAGCTTCGTCCCGCCAAATTAATGACCAGGATAATCCTTGGCAGTACTGATCGTAAGGCTTGTGAAATTTCGACGTCCAAATCTTCCAGCAATAACTTTCCGAGTTACGGATAAATTTTGAGCTTCATAATCCGAGATCGGAATTAATTTATGGAGTGGCCAGAGTCTGCGCGACCTCTCAATGAAATATTAACACAGTGGTCCCAGCTTGCTACGAGTTATCAGTGGCTATATGTGCACAAGATCTTATCATTCGAGTCGTGAGATTAACAGAGCGATTGAGTTATGCATACTTTAATGGAACTTTAATACCCAATGTTCGGGAGACAAAGTGATAAAATCGACGAGGGATATTTTGGACGATTCTTTGATTGATATTATGGTTTGTTCATGATCTTGTTATCATAGCTGTTGATACTATCTTTGTGAATCCAATAGCTAAGTTTCAATAAACATACAATTTTTGAAATAAGGTTTCATTTTTTTTCTTTTTACATATATATATTATTATGCCGGTTTATGACCACACCTTCTCTCTCTCTCTCTCTCTTCAACCTATTGCAGTCCACTGCTGGACATAGGTCTCCCCCATTTTGCGCCAGACATCCCGGTCCTCCGCCTTTCTCATCCAGCTTCCACCAGCGACCTTTCGCAAGTCGTCGGTCCATCGGGCCGGAGGCGTCCTACGCTACGCTTGCCAAGACGCGGTCTCCACACCACACAGACCACACCTTATCAGGTGTCAAATATAGACGATGTCTAAAATAAAGCACCGTAGCCTAAAAAATAACTATTTGCTCTCAACTTGTTTTCAACACATAATTTTTACTCTTCAGGTAACACATAAGCCGCAAATGAATTGCAAAGATTCTTAGTCTTAGTGCGAATATAATAAATATGGGTTCAAAGGCAACAACATCATAGTCGAGATAAGTTACTTCCTTTAGTTTATAATTAAAAATATGTTTATTAAATCAGACTTCTATATTATTTCTTTATAACCTTGTGTTAAGCATCATCGCTGAAGATGGATCATGCCTATCTACGAACAGCCTGTTCACTCTTGTCATGAAAATGTCCAGATAATAGTGATCGGGGAAAAATAATTGCATACATTACTTAGGATGCATAAAAATAATTTATAAAGTATTTCTCATTTCAAATGCAACTAATGACAACCTATTATTAAAGCCATTTACTAATGGATCCCACATAACTTTCGGGCCATCAAGCCCGCGCCCCATCGCCCCCGACTTACCGAAGCCACAAAAGCAGATGACGAAAGCCCAAAAGCATCGAAGCAGATGTATCCAAACGTCATCTGCATGCCCTCAAATGGGCACCCTCGTAAACTTTGTTACGAGGGTAATAAAGTTGATATTCCCCAGGCACCGGGGATGGAAGCCGACGTAATTCATTATTCATATTCTAAGACACGCGAGTCGAATGCTAATAATGATTACCAGATTTTTAACGAAAATAATTGAGTTTATCTTACCTAATTGGGACTTGCGAGACGAGCCTTTCACCTACTACCAAAATTAAATGTCTTTATAACTCACGCCTTTAGTAAAAATATAATTTTATTATGTATATTACTTTATTGGTGACCCATTTAGTGATATGATTGAGACGTCTGCTACTTCACTAAGGGTTCCGGGTACGATCCCCGGGCAGTACAAACATTTGAACAAACATGTTCATGCACACAATGTTTGTAAATGCCCGGGGATCGAATCTGGAACCGTAGTGTAATAGCCGACATCTCAACCATTACGCCAAATGGGTCGTCATATTATATATGTTCCACTTTTGTGACCCAGTCATATCAATGTCATAGCTGTAAGTCGAGTATCTTTAATTATATGAAGAATTCGAGTAGCCCAGTAAAGCGGCCTCACAATGAAATGTTGCACAACAAAGGACGGCGGACCCATCGATCATAGCGACTCAAGGTCAGTGTATCAAGGGAAAACGCTATATATAATCACGTGAAATTTCTTCGCAACAAAATGAAGTAGTTTACCATTGCGTGCGTCGGCGATACGACCTGAATCACAATACTGACGCAATACAATACACACAAATGAATAATTAGCATGAAAATGGTTAGAGTCACACGTCAGTAGTGAAATTACCGGGTATAAGAGAACTAACATCTGTTGTCTTTGGTGACGGGCGCAGTGCGGCATTGATGGAGAATAATAACTATTTATCAGTTGTTGCTCTTCTTCAATGTCGCTCTGTCGTGGTTAGGCGTATCATTTACCATCAGGTGAGCGTGCTGACCATCCCGTTTACTTCGTTATATAAAAAAGCTATGTCAATATAATGGATCATTAGCTATGCAGTCACTAAAGGTGTCAGTAAATGTTTTAAAATAATAGGCCCAGAGGATGTTGGCAACCCGTCAGTCTTTTTTATCATCACGGAATAAATAAATATCTACTAACATTTATACAGCGTTATTTAGTCTCAAACTAAGCAGCCTGTTATATGGATGCTTAGCAACAGATAAACATATTTTTTGTAATAATATTACATATAAAACACCCAGAGCAATCAAAACCGACACGTGCATGTACGCAAATGTTTGTATTGCCCGGGAATTGTACCTGGAATCCTTGGTCTAAGAGCCGTCTCAACCAATCACACCAACACCGTCGTCCAAGTACACCACAGAATCATATTTCTTTCCAGATAATCAGTTGATTCAGCCAGCAGTCGTCATTAGTCTTGGCTTAAATTCTTCATCATCATCATTACAGCCTAAAATGTCCCCTGCTGAACGAAGGCCTCACCTAATGATTTCTACGCGGGCCGATCCCTAGCAGTTGATATCCATCGGCTACCCGCCACTTTTACCAGGTCATCAGTCCAACTGATAGAGGTCGGCCTACGCTTTGTTTTCCGTTACGCGAACGCCACTTGAGAACTTAGTTTTAAATAAACATTTTGTTACGCAAAATCAATAAGCTACTTAAGTATCCACACACAAAACGACCTTGTGGACATTAAAAGTTATAATGATCTCCAGTCAAACAAAAACCAATCTTTGGGGGGATTGACGACCAATGTTATGTAATGGTCGAGACATCGGCTACCATACCAAAGGTCCCCGATTTGATCCCCGGATATTACAAACATTTGTGTGCATATCATGTCTAACATGTCTGTTTGTAATGGTCTGGGTGTTTCTATGGATAATATGTATGTATTCACAAAAAAAACGTATATAAGAATGTTTATTAGTTGTTTAGTACCCTAACTACAAACTTCTCGCTTAATATGGGGCTAGATGGGGCTGTGTAGTGAAAGAAAAAGAAAATTTTGAAGTGCGTAAATATATTTTTCTATAATACTACTGCCATCACGTGTAAGGAAAGGACAAAGACATTCAATTCTTTTTAGAATAATTTAGGGTGTAACGGTGACAAGTCATATTAAATGATAATTATTGTTGTGTTGCTACCAATTTTTGTTCAATTAGTTTCAAACTAATAAGTGTCCTCGTTTTAATAACTTTCAATAAATTTACTGGGCACTTTTGTTTTGAGGAAATAACTTATGCCGATTCAATACGAGCGTCAGTGACTCAATTGTGTGGACTGTTGCCTTACGACCGGGAGGGCGCAAGTTAAAATCCCGCCCCGTACCAATGTGTTTTCGAATTTTCGAAATTTTATGTATGTTATCCGACGCTCTTACGGCAAAGGAAAACATCGTGACGAAACCTGCGCAAGCCTGCGGAGAGATTCAAAGGTTGTGCATGAAGTCGTCGAATCCGCACTGGGCCTGCGTGGACAACTAAGGTCTAAACACCCTTTACGGGTAGGCTCGTGCCCCTCGGTGTGTGTATATAATGCGCTCATTATCATATTCATATTATTATCATTATCATATTTTGCATCATCATCATCCGCTGATGATGATGATAAAAATACATTCTTTAAGAAGCTTTACTGAATACCTCTCATATCAGTGACATATTATTATTATGGTTTATGTTTTTTACTTAAAGTAAATCGTTGTTACTTACTTAGTCGCAGTGCTGATTATTTATTTCTTAAAAATCCAAGAAATTTAGACAAAGTCGGCTATTAAACAAAGGGATTCGGTTCCCGGGCAGTACAAACATTTGTGTACATGAACATGCCTGTTGTATTGGTCTGGATAATTTCTATGTAAAATATGTATGCTAAAAATGACAGTAAGTATTTAAATGTATTTATTTACATTATAGCGGCCTTATGTACCAACCGGACTAGGCCCAATGGCACTTATTTTTAATTCCACCCATTTTATCTTTATTGTGTATTAATAGTACATCGTTGATTTATCATCCTAAGAGCGTCGGTGACTCAATGGTGTGGACTGGTGCCTTCCTACCGGGAGGGTTGAGGTTCAAATCCCGGCACGTACCAATGTGTTTTCGAATTTTCGAAAATATATGTGCGTTATCCGATGCTCTTACGGTAAAGGAAAAACATCGTGAGGAAACCTCCATGCACGCCTGCGAAGAGATTCAAGATTGTGTGTGAAGTCGTCCAACCGCACTGGGCGCCGTGGACGACTAAGGCCTAATCACCTATCGGGTAGGCTCGTGCACCTCGGTGGGGACGTTTAATGAGCTGATGATGATGATGATGATGATTCACTCATTCTGTTTTATGGGAGACTTTATTTTCTAACACCAGCAGACAATATAAACATAAAAAAAACATTAAAATTAAAGTTGTACATTACGATTAGAGAGTGGCTCTTCGCTTCCCAACTGGAAGGTGCAGCTTCAAATCCCTCCACGTATCAATGTGTTTTCGAATTTTGAAACATCGTGAGCAAACCTGCGCTCGGTTGCGAAGTGATTCAAGAAATGCGCGTGAAGTTGGCCAATCGGCACTGGGCCGCGGGGACGACTAAAGCCTACATATACTATAGGCGCTATACGGGTAGACTCGTGCCCCCGACGTATAATGAGCTGATGGTGGTGATGATATTTGCAACTTGTGACCGCAAATGTTTGAGTAGAAGTAGTGTGATTAGTTTATCAAGTTTCACATATGCTTGTTTGCTAACAAAAACTTAACTCAAATAAGTACTGTTAAGATTATTTACTACAGTTATTGTTTGTATGTGAGTTAGTCATTATTTAGTCTAAATGTATTGTTTATGTAAATAGGAAAATTATATTTTCAATAATTATAAGAAAGATGGCGTCATCTGTCAAAAAACGTAATTTGTATGTGAATTTTAGTGCTAAATGCCTCACTAGATGGCACTATCCGTAATTACATCGCGGTAGCAATGGTTTCCCAAAAAAGGTTTAAATAACGGCGCTAATTCACAAGTTGTAAACATGGGCGTTATCAGCGATTTCTGGCAACCGCTACGTAACCGTGATTTGATTTCAATACCGATTGTAACCAAGTTGTTGTTGTCAATTTGCAGGTGTAAATATTATTCTACAACCCATACATAGCCTTGTTTTACTATTTACTACAACTCTCCATACTTAAAACTCTTAAACATTGGTCCTTACGAGTCGGAGCTTGGAATACCACTTGCACGTTAGGACTGAACAGTGGTGGCTGTTCAGAGAAGTCTTCTGAAGATCGTCAGTGGTGACGTCACAGAGGAGGAAACACCAGTCAACGGTGAGTGGCTGGAACGTGCGCGAGGAGCCAGGCACAGAGGTGATTACTGCGGAGTGCTATAAGGAGGCGCTGCTGTTTGGAGCGTTGTGAAAACGGGTTGGTTAAATGAACAGTGAGTGACGAATACTTATTAATTTTAGCATTACGACCTAATTTTAGGAAGAGGCTATTGCTACGAGATATTGATGCACGAGTTCTCTTGAACATTTTAGTGTAAAGGATAGGTAATTAAATATTGTGAAGTGGAAATAGACATCTTTAATTAAGACTTTGAAAATTTATAAATATTTGAGCCTACATTCTTATAACTTTGGTGATATTATTGTTTATAATTTGCATTTGCTGTACCGTTTTATCTTGTGATTATTAATTTCGTGTATATATAATATTCTATTTATTTTAATTCTGTAGTATTTAAGTAAAATGGAGTCTTTAACAAACATCCAAGATGCCACTATGGTTTCAATAGAACGAGCTAGAAATAATTTTAAGAAAGCACCGAAAGACAGATTGACTCTATCATATATGGAATCTCGCTTGGAAAATTTAGAACAGCAGTGGCAATTATTTTTTAATAAATACTAAAATACTTAGTAAAATAAGTAGAAATGAGTTGGTTGCGTCTAAATATTACACAAAAATATTTATGATGAGGTTGAGGAGATTTACATTATGTTCAAATCGGAATTAAGGGATGAAATTAAGAGGCTGAAGGCAAGTCGGGATAAAGGCTGGTTAGAGTCTAGTCTTTGTATACAAATAATGTAAAACTGCCGGAAATAAAAATACCTACATTTTCTGGAAAATATGTAGAGTGGCAGACATTTAGGGAGTTATTTTTAGGTCTGGTACATAATAATAAGTCTATAGATAATACTCAAAAACTCTATTATCTTAAAAGCCATTTGATTGGGGATGCTGAGCAATTATTAAAAAATATTGCAGTTACAAGCGATAATTATATCAGGAGCTGGCAAAAATTAGAAACAATGTATAACAATAAAAGGTTTTTGTTAAATACTATATTGCATCGATTATTTAATCAAAAGAGCCTTACAGTGGAATCGGCTCATGAAATTAAAAAGTTAGTAGGAACTACGACGGATTGTTTAGAGTCTATAAAATCCCTAGGGTTAGATATTTCTAATTGGGATATGTTAATTGTTCATATAGTAAGTACAAAATTAGATAAGGATACCCGTAAGGCCTGGGAACTGAGCCTGTCGTCAGACAAAACTGAGGAGTTGCCTACATACACACAGTTCGCAGATTTCTTAATGGGTCGTTTCAGAGGTTTAGAAAATTTAGATAGTAGATTTATTTCGAAGTCTGAATCAGTGCCACAACATTCACAATCATTTCATATACAAAATGGTAGGTCATGCTCATACTGTACGGCTCATCATAAAATTACATTTTGCACCAAGTTTATGAAAATATCAAACCATAATCGTCGTAACTTTGCCCAGGAAAAAGGATTATGTTTTGTATGTTTAAACCAAAATCACTCTGCCAAGGTGTGTAAAAGTAACTTTAAATGCCACATATGTAAAAAAAAACATCACACTTTGTTACACCCAGTTGGTGTTAGGTCGTCTATGGATGATGGCACATCGTCTAGTGATGAAAATGATATACGTTCTATAGCAAGTACTGCCATAAAGGTGAAGGAATCTAGGGACCAACCAGTTGGGAACTGCAGGGAGACAGTTTTATTACCAACTGCGTTGGTGAAGACTAAAGCCAGCAATGACATCTATAGAGAAGTGCGCGCTCTTCTAGATCAGGGATCGCAACAATCTTTTATTACTGAATCAACGGTTAGGTATTTAGGATTAAAGAAAAAATCGGTTACACATAACGTAATAGGTTTAGGAGGCCACAGAAGTCTGGTGTCGCAGTCTATTGTGACTTTACAGATTCGGTCAAGGTATGGTTCAAAACGCTGTACACAATTTGAAGCATACGTATTAAATTCAATTACAGATCTTATTCCGTCAGTCCAGGCAAAACCTGTAAATTGGTCTAGATCAAAGAAAGTGCAGTTGGCCGATCCAGACTATAACAGGCCTAATCAAATAGGTATTTTATTAGGAGCTGAGGTTTATGCCCGAGTTATAAGGGCAGGAATAAAGCGTAGCACTGATGGTCGTGTCATAGCGCAGAACACTTCTTTTGGGTGGATAGTTTCAGGGGTTTCTGGAACTGACACTCCTTAGTCTAGCTTTAATTTCTTGTGTCTCCGTATTGCATACTAGCTTACGAACAGATTATCGTCAAAATTGTATGAGAGTTCGGGGATCAGCATAAATTATAAATAGTATATTAAGGAAATCAATTTCCTGAATGTGTTATTTCCCAGAATTTGCAGGAGTCTCATGATAAATTTCATTTTTTCAGATAATATTAGATTATTGTTATAAATATGTAGAAATGAAGTATTGTTATTGTAATTGTTGTTGCTATTCAATACCTATTATAAGTGTGTTTTAATGATAAAAAGTACCGAATTATTTTTTCGTAAGACCATAATATTAAAATATGGTCTTGGCGGGCGGTATGTTAAGATTATTTACTACAGTTATTGTTTGTATGTGAGCTTAGTCATTATTTAGTATAAATGTATTGTTTATGTAAATAGGAAAATTATATTGTTCAATAATTATAAGAAAAGATGGCGTCATCTGTCAAAAAATGTATTTGATGGTGAATTTTAGTGCTAAATGTGCTCACTAGATGGCACTATTCCGTAATTACATCGCTACAGGTAGCAAGTGTTTCCAAAAAAGGTTTAAATAACGCGGCTAATCACAAGTTGTTGTTGTCAATTTTGACAAGGTGTAAATATATATTCTAAACCTACATAGCCTTTGTTTTACTATTTTTACTACACTCTCATACTTAAAAACGTCTTAAACAAGTACTGATGTCAAATCTTAACTGTTTTGAAAGGTGCATGAGCAAAATCAATCATAAAGTTTCCAATAAAGTTAAAGTTTCTTTAAGTTCCAATGTTATTATATAATACAATTATTTGTAATTAATGATTACATTTGTTATTTGATTTATAAACTAATTCATGTGAATAAGCCTGAATGTTTTGGACTTGTTTTTTTTTGGGAATAAATAATATTATTATTATTAAAAGGCAATGGATATGACGACATACCAAGTATAGATTATTCATGTAACGAAGATGCATGCGTATTTGGACATCGGTTGATCCGTACTCCGGATTATATTTGCATCTGATGTAAATTACAGTTTACATCAGAGCAAATCAGTATGCGTGCGCAGGTTTCCTCACGATGTTTCCTTCACCGTAAGAGCGTCAGATGACCGTACATATAATTTCGAAAATTCGAAAACACATTGGTACGTGGCGGGATTGGACCTCAGTCCTCCCGGTAAGAGGGCACCAGTGCACACTTTTGAGCCACCAACGCTCAATATAATATATAAAATAATAATAAAGTATGCCTTAATTAACATCATTTGAAATCGATACGCTAAGGTTTGACGTCCGACCCAATTAAAACGGTGAATTTTACTAAATTAGCTTTGGCTGATGTATTATGGGATACGCATCCTTTATCAAATGGTTATCTGATATTCATAGCACACAAAATGTGTACCTTTGTTTAATAACAGATAACGCATTTAGCGTTTGGTGAAGCTACCTGTTAGCAACACAGGGTGAACTTGTGAAGGGTTTAACACAGCAACAATGGTTAAGTATGTTATGTTTTAGTAGTACCCCTATTCAACCTATCGCAGTCCACTGCTGGACATAGGTCTCCCCCATTTTGCGCCAGATATCCCGGTCCTCCGCTTTCCTCATCCAGCCTCCACCAGCGACCTTTCGCAAGTCGTCGGTCCATCGGGACGGCGGGCGTCCTACGCTATACTTGCAGAGACGCGGTCTCCACTCCAGAACTCGTCTGCTCCAACGGCCATCGGTTCTGCGACATACGTGACCAGCCCACTGCCACTTCAACTTGCTGATCCGGCGGGCTATGTCGGTCACTTTAGTTCTCTTACGGATTAAATCATTTCTGATCTTATCCCTAAGAGAGACCCCTGTATTATTAGTACATGTATTAGGAATTGTATAATGCTTATAGACTAATTCTAATGTTTTGAAGGTCCTAAACTTTGTGTTAGAGCGTCGGTGGCTCAGTGGTGCGGACTGTCGCCTTCCTACCGGGAGGGCTGAGGTTCAAATCCCGACACGTACCAATGTATTTTCGAATTTTCGAAAAATATATGTACGTTATCCGACGCTCTTACGGAGAAGGAAAACATCGTGAGGAACCTTCATGCACGCCTGCGAAGATATTCGAAGGTTGTGTGTGAAGTCGTCCAATCCGCACAGGGCCCGCGTGGACGACTAAGGCCTAATCACCCTATACGGGTAGGCTCGTGCCCCTCGGTGGGGACGTTTAATGAGCTGATGATGATGAAACTTTGTATATGCATACTAGTAAACGAATGATTTGATAAAATATTTTTAACGTCTGCTTGTGAAGGTGGAAGGGTTTTAGTCGTTTTTGTCTGGTGGTCAAACAAGCCTGAATATTTTGCAGAAATCAGCAGCAATTTAAATATTGAGATTTTTGATATTAAACATATTTTTATTTTCTTACAAATAGTTAACAAATAACAATACCATTATTTTTTTAAAGTGAGTCCTTTTTTAAATTAAGTAACCCTAGAATGTGTACGCAAGTAAAATTATTCCGAATATCATTCACGTAGCTAATGTAAAGATGGTGTAACAACTTCGTAGAACTACGTCTACGAAACTCGTAGTATGCTACAGTGTGCTCACACGTAGTATAGATAATATTTATTCATTGCGTGTTTGTATTTACTAAGCGCGTAACACTCTAGTCTAGATCAAAACTTTTCTCTCTTCAACCTATCGCAGTCCACTGCTGGACATAGGTCTCCCCCATTTTGCGCCAGATATCCCCGTCCTCCGCTTTTCTCATCCAGCGACCTTCCGCAAGTCGTCGGTCCATCGGGCCGGAGGGCGTCCTACGCTACGCTTGCCAAGACGCAAAACTTTTAGATTTATTTTATTATATACCTAAGGTTCTTACTTATACAGGCTTCTTATAATAGCTATTTGGAAAAAAATACCTTAGATATGCTTCCAGTGTAGAAACAGTATCAAGAATAATTACTACATTCACTATGTGGTAGACTCGATACTGAATCGTCGAGGAAGGTACCACATACCAAGGTTTATTTTACATATAATATTAACATGTATTATCGGTATTTTCGTAATTATATTTATTGAGATTTCATCATAATTATAAATAATAATGGCCCGTCGTCACGTAGGGCCTGCCAGAAGATCAGCGCTGCTGTGATAAGATCGTTCTAACATTATTTATGCTCACAAAAGCACACACAGCGGCATAAGCTGAGGCAGGGTCCTTTTGACTGATAATTTACCCTTTAAACAATATTTGTTATATGTGTTAATCAATTAAAATGTGTGTTTATTTGTTTATTCGCTTTCCGATTGTTAGTTTTCGATGTTAACTTGTGTATTGTTTTTATTTCTTGTCATTGTGTGGTTTTTATTAGTCAATAAATATTTTTCTTTCTTTCTTTCTTTCTATGTGGTAGACTCGATACTGAATCGTCGAGGAAGGTACCACCGCAGTGCCAGATATCGTCCCGGAAACAGGAGTGTTATGCACTTTGTATTTCGGGATGAGGGCACTTAACTAAAAAATTACCGGGTATAAGAGACTAATATCTGTTGTCCCTGGTGTCGGGCGCAGTGCGGAATTGATGAAGAACGATATCTGTCTATCAGTTGTTGGTGTCCTTCAATACCGCTCGTCTTTGTCAGGCGTGTATTGAAGTGACTTAACACCAGGTGAGAGCCTTGACTGTGCATTGTAACATTTAGAAAAGTTTATAAAACGTCACGTTGTAAAATATAAGAACAGAAAATGTATGCCGAACAGTATTTCATATTGTAATCGGAATATTGTCCAAGACAATTGTTATTTTGTACAACAGCTGCCGTCGCCAGTGCGACAGTACTCATTAAAAAGCCTTTCCACAAAAACTTTTATAAATCACCAAAAACTTCATCTAGATTAAAAATCGCGTAGATAAATCGCCCCGAAGCGCCACTGAAAATTCTAACACAATGAGGAAAATTTTAAGGGTCCGAAACGGTACGAATGGTAATCTCCTTAATTGCGTGTTCGTTAGAAAAACTGTTGATTCAGACGGGGCGGGCGTAAATCATAATTATAAGAGTTAACAGATAAGAAAGTTCGGACAACAAAGTAACTGTTAGTTCGCTACTGATGGTCCGGTTTAATCTGGTTACGTCTAATGGGATTGGGTTGCTGACCAAATTAAAAATTATTCCGGTGATCCACTTAGAGCCAGCCCTAACTGATTGCTGGGCCAACGTTTGTTGTGACATCCACCTTGTTTTGTTTTATTTTTTTGTTAATTTCTCGAAAACGTGACGGGACTTTTAATTTTTCTAACGGAGTTAAATGATGGATTTGTGTTTTTCGCCATTACTGAAGTTTAAAGCTGTCTTAGGATCGCCGTTGTTCCATAGAGGTCGCAGTAGGTATAAATACTGGTATATGTAAAATATTGTCAATAAGCTTGCTTATATACTTTTTTTTCGTAAATACATATTATACTTATAAACACCCAGGTCAATACAAACAGACATGTTCACGCACACAAATGTTTGTACTGCCCGGGGATTGAACCCGGAACCCTTGCCGTACAGTAGCCGACGTCTCAACCATTACATCAAACGGGTCACCAAAATGACCTAGCATAAATCAAAACCATAAGAAATTCCCCGTGCAAAGTTACCATCGCGAAGATTCGACGCGTCAGAATCACTACGGCGCAAACTTGGCAGTATTTATCGCGGGGAAGCATCCCCGTCCCCTCCAGTCGACCGGAAAACTATCAGGAACTCCAAACTGATGTCTCCGTTGATAGGACGCGTCGGCAACTTCGCTGATACCTAAGATAAACAATAAACGGACTTGGATGCACAAACTAACTCAAAACCACGGTTTACCACGGTCAGTAAAATTAATGAGCAAAATTTTCATTCTTAATCACGTCACTCACTACATGTCATAGATTAGTGATGTAACGAATATTGAATTTTTAACATTATCTTATCTTCAATATTCACGAATGCGAATGTTAAATTTCAAATAAAGCGCGCGTTAAATATTTGACAGCTTTGACATTTCGGCCGGCCATGTGAAACGGACATAGCCGGCGCCCGAACCGATACAGTTGAATGAACAGTTAGTCACAGAAAGAAAGTTCATTCGAAAATGTTTTGTTTTGATTTAAGGTTCTAAAAAATAAAAAAGTAGGTTTTTCATTTATGGAACAGTCAATTCACATATGATTAAATAAAATATATACAGCTTGCTTATCTATTGTGTTAATAATTCATATGCATCTATCTTTATAATAATTTCCTTTTAGTTTGTTAAAACATTCGCTTTTGCGAATGCGAATGCGAATATCGAAAAATATGCGAATATTCGTTACATCACTAAAATTACATTTAGTATGTCGTGCTTTGATTGTTGTACCCGTGGATTGTGTATGCTTGAAGGTCAAATTTTAGTAAATAATTTTATGTCATAAATACATCATGTTTCAATGTATATGAAACGTAACACGTTTGACACGTAAACGTGGTTTGAATCTCGCACGTACCAATCAATGTCTTTTCGAATTTCCAAAATTATACATACGTTAGCCGACGTTCCTACAACGAAGGAAAACATCGTGAGGAAACCTGTGCATGCCTGCAAATTCAAGGTTATGCGTGTCGGTCAAAAGTCAGCCAATCCTCTGGGCCTAAATGAGGCCTATAATTCGGTACAGGTAGGCTCCTTGACCCTTGGTGGGAATGTTTAATGAGCTGATGATCATGAAATAAATATTCACTGATATTATACAGCACCTCCTAGTCCTGAATTACGCAAGGAGCTTGTACTATGTGTTATAAAAAACTGATACACATAGTTGTGTAATTTTTGGTAATATACTATACATACAAATTACCCAGACCAATGCAAATAACCAATTATTCATGCACATATATATTTTTACTACCCGGAGATCCAACCCAGAACCCCGGTGGTGTATTATCGGACATCTCAACCTTAAAAAACACATTCGTCAATTTATAATTTTAATTAGACGGTTTTGACTAATTACCCAAGTTGTGCAACACGCGAATCCTTGTGGCTAAGTTTATGTCGTGTTTGTATGAAACTTTTCAATTAAAACCACTCGTTTGACGACTCTTGCTGTTTATTAGAGTTTAGTGAGCGCAAGCATGACACGCTTATGTGTTCTTAAATTAAGTGAAACTAGAAATTATTAAATTTTCCTCTACATTTGTTTTAATGCATATCTTCTTTTTAGGACATGCTTTCTACATAAGAAGAAAGTATTAAGGCATGAACGAATTTGTTTTTCTATAAAATAAAAAAGGGTTAGAGGCGTTACAGCTAGTACGTATAGTTGAAGATTTGTGCTAGTTTATGAGCTAACGCATAGTTATGAAATATGGCTTTTGCTTTGAAAGGCGCATTTATCTTTGGATACTGTGGTGGGTTAAGGCTCAATCACACTAGGAAATGCTATGTGGAAAGACAGGTCTTACAGAACGCTACCGTTGGTTGTGTGATATGAAATCGACATCGATCGGATTAAATGAGTTTGTTTACAAGACAATATTCATACAAAGTATTTAGAATTTAATATTGTGTTTTATTTTTGTTCAGGTAAGCGAACCTTTTGGCATTGATTACGGTTGGTACAGTTTTCGATGTTCATAAATGAATGATACTCAAGAATGTACA
This sequence comes from Leucinodes orbonalis, assembly GCA_019425675.1. Classification (NCBI taxonomy): domain Eukaryota; kingdom Metazoa; phylum Arthropoda; class Insecta; order Lepidoptera; family Crambidae; genus Leucinodes; species Leucinodes orbonalis. The sequence continues at coordinate 19,033 of PQWD01007881.1, read as the reverse complement.
ATCTACTATTTAAGGACATTCATATGCTTAGTGAATTTGACTAATGAAAAAAGAAGTAATAGCCACAATGATACAGGGTAGATACGCCATCCGTGCCTCAACAACGAACCGCCAAAGAGAATACAATTGTAGGCTTTTTGTGTGCTGTCGCTGTATTCGGAACACTTTTTTCGATTGTTTTGTGAGCATGTCCCGAATCTATACTTTTTTACATCATTGAATAATAATAAAAAAAAATACTTTTCTCTCTCAAAGATCAACTTAACAATTTGACATAGTTGTAAACTTATCCTAGAAGTGAGAGACTGGAGTCTGAAGTGAGCCAGTCGATGTAATTAATTAGTCTTAAACTTTAAAGTTACGTTTTAACTTTGAAATGTAGCAACTAGAGGCTCAATAATATAAAAAAAGTCTACAAGTATACTACGATTACCTACTGTTTAGGTAAAAAAATGAGAATATCTCAATCTAATCCCACAGCTTTGCTGGTTGGAAAGGCCTGTCTCCACAGTGGGACTTAATAGGCGAATGATTATTTCTAGTCATAGTTTAAACATAGTCTACTCTAGAAAAATACCAGGTAATAAACAATTAAATAAAGATAAGCTACGAAGCTAATGTTGCGAGAGCATAAATAGATTAAAGTCAATGGCAGCAATATATTTTTTAAAAGACATTCACACAGCGCCATCTAGCCCCAAGTTCAGCGTGAAGCCTGTATTATGTAGTACTAAACAACGGATAATCATACTTATATACATATTTTCTTTTGTAAATACATACATTTTATACATAGAAAAGCGTCGGTGGCTCAATGGTGTGAATTGTCGCCCTCCTGCCGGGAGGACAGAAGTTCAAATCCTGCCACGTACCAATGTGTTTTCGTTTTAAAATATATTTATAAGTTTTTTTTTTAAATATATGTACGTCATCCGACGTTCTTACGGTGAAAGAAAACATCGTGAGGAAACCTGCGCACGCCTGCGAAGAGATTGAAAGGTTGTGCGTGAAGTCGTCTAACCCGCACTGGGCCAGCATGGATGACTGAGGCCTAATCACCCCATACGGGTAGGCTCGTGCCCCTCGGTGGGGACGTTTAATGAGCTGATGATGATACACAGAAAACACCCAGACCATTACAAACAGACATGTTCATGCACACAAATGTTTGTACTGCCCGGGGATCGAACCCGGAACCCTTGGTGTTGCAGCCGACGTCTCAACCGCTACACCAAATGGGTCGTCAAACTTTAACCCTTTTTATATGTTACGTTTTTAAGTATTTCTTTAGCGGTCACCTCCAAGCATTACCTAGGTCATACTCTGTGACCTATAATAATGAATAACTGGCAAATAAGTATATGTTTGTCAACGAAACCGTCTGGTTCTTTGAGGTTTAGCCATCAATAATACAATACAGCAATCATTTTGATTTGTAGGCATTGTTTATTACCAATACTATATTTTTTGAAGTCTGTAATTTAATCCATAACAGCGCATTTTGAGAACCTGATAGAGCTAAGTGGTACTTTTTGGCACTTATAGTAAACATATGATATATAGATGTACTTGCTAACTTGTAACATAGATAAATAAAATATGTCACTTTATTATGTTTATGATAAAAAACACTGAGTATAGGATATTACGGTTACAAAATATGAACTTACATTGGTTTTAGTCGAGTAGCCAATCAAATTCAATGCGAACAACGCAACTATATTTTTAAACTCACATTGTAAAAGAAAATTCTCAATTTAACTGTATATTTTATACGTGTCAGTTAAAATACCGTCGCGTTACTCCCTTCTTGTTCCAACGACGATATCACCATATCCTTTATGTCCAACCATACAGTATGCAACGTAGGCCTTATTAAAAATAATCACCCGCCGTAAATCGCCGAATTCCAATAGGCCCGTAAAGTATACGGCCTATTCGCGTACTTTACGGCCCCCGTAACAAGCCGTATGTGTTTTAACCATTTTATTTATCACCAGCCATTGTGTTTGAAATATAACGGCTGGCGAGGCAACTAAGTTTGCAGTTTTTAAAATATACCGCCTCTTGGTTATCGTGGATCCAGTTGGTAGTAACTTTTTACGTCTCGGCTAAATTAGACGGCGTATTTTCTATGACCTGTATGCAAAGTATATGTTTCGCTTGATGACGGCAACTCGATACATGGACGATTAGAAAGTTTTCTTGCAGTGCCATAAATTACGCTGTACACTGCTAGTTTTGATTGAAAGTAATTCTGTTAGTTTGTTTCCATGGAAATGTTGACAATATAAAGGGTAAAACTCGATTAGGGTGATCTTACTCGATGTAGGTATTATATAGTTCCTTATATTTTTTACTTCACACTTTTACGTCTTGCAATGACTTTAAATTAAGATACGGCCTAAATTCTAAACTTAAGGAAAATTATTGTATTCTGCTTTTGCTTAAAAAATGCTTTTATTAACTCAATTCTATAAACGGTTGTAATGTAAAATCCAATAAACCCAGATAAGTACCACCTCTGACCGAACTAATTTCCTCTTCCGAGAAAATTGCATTCAATTTCAAGTCACCTTCGAGCGCTGTTAAAAAGGATATTGGACATTAAACTTGGATATTGAGACATTTAAATTTAAAATAGAAATAACATTTATTAGCATTGCGGTTAGTTGACCAGAATAAACTATAAGTTACTTAAAGGTTACAAGTGTAGTTGCAATATTTATGCGGTATTTTGCGATATTCACACAGCGCCATCTAGCCCCAAACTAAGTTAATTATTCAATAAAATATTTTAGTTGCTTTGAAATTTGTCTGAGTCGCGATGATGTAGCGGCTAGCGTTTTGACAATTACTAGAACGCTGATCAATGCATTATATGTATATAATTATGATTGCAGTGTCCTTACCAAACCGAAAAATTCGTTAAAAATTGATGTTTATAATATTTTGAACGGTTCCGTGGAATACCTACAGCTACCAGTTCACGCAACCATAGAAACTCGGACCAGTCCATTGATGCAGTAAAGCTTTAAAATGAACAAGCAGAGATATAGCAAGAGTTTTGCTAGTAAAAGACAACAATGTACCCAGTCGCTCGAGCGTAAAGATAATGCTAATTCCGACACTCGTAACAAGCGGCGCGCTTGTTTCCCGACTTTGTTTCTTTTATTGGCGATCTTAAACGTCCGTCACTTGCTAGTTGGTCTTAAAGAGTCGAATTAAATACTGTTGTAGTCTGCCAATTGTGCTTGTAACATTGTGTGCAGTTTTCCCACTACTATGTCTGCTGGAGCAGCAGTCTGATAAAAAGTCGAAAGCGATTGTGTGTGGATATAAAGTTCATTAATGAGTGTTACAAGATATTGAAAATACGACAGTAGCGATTCGTAAATTTTATTATATACAGTTGTTAGTCCGAGTAATGTATCCTACATATTAGAAAAAATAAACTTGACGTAAAGACAAAATGATTTGACTTATTACCTATATAATAATGAAAAGCTTGTTCTAATTTGTTCAAAATATCTTAATTCCATTACTTAGTAAGCAACCACTTTTAATAAAGTACCTACGTCAAATTTCCTTCATAAGAAGACAAAAGAGACAATGTATGCAGTTTAACAAACAACCGTAAAGATGCAAATTCTGAGGCGCAGTTACAGAAATGCGTCACTTGTCGACGAACTAGCAAAGTTCTGGCTGAAGATCTTAAGTGTTTGCATAATGGATTTTCTATACTTCAGAAATTACCATATTGCTTTGTCCATTCTAAGTTAATTGGAAACTGATTCATAATTCGATGGTCTGGGTATCGAATATAGATCGCTACATGATCTGACGATTAATATTCTACGGGGATGTAGGTACGGATCTCAAGTGGTCGCTTTGGTAACATTTTACATGAAATGTTTCACCTTCAATATAACCCTTTTTTAAATTTTACTGTGATATTACCACTACTTTTTGTCCTTTTTTCCGATAACCGGATAGTGACTTAGCAGCTTGTTAAAAGTAATTAGTTATTCGTAAATAAATATGTATTACTAATACTGATAAACATACTTAAATAAGTATGTTTATCAGTTGTTAAGTACCCATATTACAGGCTTAGATTGAAGCTAGATGACACTGTGTGAATGTCAGTGCATATTTATTAATATCAATTTTTGCTTTATACTAAGTTGTAGTTTTAATTTATTTTTGCTTCGTTAATAGGTTCAGGCATACAGCAATTTCATGTCAGCACAGCTTGTCCGTCAACTTGTATTCGGTTCGAAACAAAATGCACGCCGCCATTTTTAATAACGCGCGAAGCCGCCGATGTCTGTTCATTTATCGGGAACATTTAAAGGCCACATACAGTCAGCGGATAACGGCCTACGAAACGGCTAGACAGTTATACATTCGTTTTGCACCGCACGCGTTTGCGAAACTTATTTACATGGAAAATGGGTGTGAAACTAAGAATTGTGGAAAAGCCTTTTGGAGATAACATATATATTTTTTACTAATATTATTACACAAAGCTTTACATAGTTTTCATGGAACACCGTTGATTTAAACTATTAGTTAATGTTTTTAATATTACTCGCAATAAATTAATAACCAAATTTGATCCCCATACAATCCATCTTCTGCATCGGATAGTAGTCCTTAACACCCATCCGCATTGCACATAAGTGTTGGTTGACATCCCAATCTTTCCATTACCATCCTTTCGAAAACCATTAAAATAACCCATCAAATCGAGATCCAAAGTTCACCCTATTCGCGTAACCGGCGTGTGCATCTCTCCAAACATACACTACGTTATCTAGCTATCGCCGCAACGTCCTAGGCCGAGATTCGAGTCCTACTCGAGTACGCCCTTAAAATCTTGTATTTTTAAGCCTGTGAAACAATTTGTAAAGCATCTGCACTCACAAATTGCCCGGTGATACTGTTAAGGAAATCTACGGCCAACAGCAGTAGCCAACAGGTTTGAAATAATTGAGTATTTTTTCCATGAGAAGGCGATATCATGTAGTATAAAATACCACAGTGAGACTTCCTGCACAAATATCATAATATAGCACATTTAACTTCCACAAACATTAAACTCTTCAAATAACAAACAGCAAAATAGAATCCACGTGCGAGCGAGGAAAGTGCAACATAACTAAATAGCGAGCGACGTCGGCTTAACGAAAAAGCCAACGCGCCCGTCTTTAGAATAACCCGTATAAATCCCATTGCAACAATGAAGCTAAGTACTTGTGTATTCACTATTAGTTTGTTTGTTTGTTTGTTTATTGGCAGTAATAAAAATTAGCTACATTAACAGAGTAAGTTTCCAGTGTCCCCTTTTAAGCTTCTAATTGCCTGTATCAGGGTACACTGCTCTTCCGTAGGTCGGTAAAATTATATAGCTTATTATTATATAATTCCAAAGTAAAAAGGAAAACAACAAAAATAATATCACTAAAATTACAACCATGAACAATATACAACAAACTTTTATAATGTGACTTAAAACTATTCAAACATTTATGCGTGTGTGTGTGTGTATGTGTGGCTGAGTGTGCGTGCGTACGTGTGTTTGTGTATATGTAGTTGTATATTAGTTTATTTAAACAACGTTACAAAATGGTTTTGTTTTACCATTAAAGGGTCGTCTGGTATCAAATCCAAAAATCAAAGAAACAATATTAATATCTAGGTTATCTAAAAACCGGTTATTTCAATATTACAAACAAACACACAATTTAATTTATATGTATAGATAATTAATTGAGGATGAACTTTATCCAATGACTTGCGAAAAGTCACTGGTGAAGGCTGAATGAGAAAAGCGGTGGGGATATCTGGTGCAAATGGGGGAGACCTATGTCCAGCAGTGGACTGCGATAGGTTGAATAGAATATAAATTTATCTAACTAAGAAAAGTTCGTAATATTCCACAGAAAATAGTAATCAAACAAAATATCCCTTGTTATTAATCACAAGCCAGTGTTATGTAACACGCGATTCCAGTAATAAGTCAACGCGCACATATGAGGGCAAGTTGAAATCTCCGTACTGTCAGGCAGCCGGGCCAACTTTGGAATTATATGAGCAATTACAATATTAAAGGGTGTTTGTAACAGTTTCACGCGGCGTTGGGCGGGTGTTATTGGTAGTTCTGTAATGATAATTAATTGCTTTACTTGATTCAATGTTTGGGTATGCTGATAGTTTTAGATTTGAAATTTAAATTGCTTGTATTTTCAACTTATCCGTGTGTCATCTAATTTTGTATCTTATAAACCTGTGGCAGTGGGCTGGTCACGTATGTCGCAGAACCGATGGCCGTTGGAGCAGACGAGTTCTGGAGTGGAGACCGCGTCTTAACAGGCGTAGCGTTGGACGACCTCCGGCCGACGACTTGCGAAAGGTCGCTGGTGGAGGCTGAATGAGAAATCTAGGGACTGGGAAATCTGGCGCAAAATGGAGGAGACCTGTGTCCTGCATTTACGATAGGTTGAAAAGAAAGATCTACGGTATTCTATGCTCTATGAAGGAATAAAGCGTCAAATAGCGCTATAGTTGCGATCCTGTTCGGGAAAAATCACAATCATCAAGTCACACAGCCAATTAAAATGGATATAAGTAACCTCACTTTTAGGACGTACTTTCTGTAGGGAAAATAAAAATAAATCTTGTACTTTTAATCCATTATATAGCCTCGAACCCACTTCACATGACAGGTATTCGAACACAGCATGGTTATGGTTTATTACACTCTATACGGGTACAGTCTTGCTCCTCGGTGGTGACGTATAATGAGCTGATGATGATGGTTATGGGGAGATCGAGTAACTAACAAATCGACCCAATGTGTACTGTAAACATACTGTGTAGATACACCAAGGACTTAACATGCCTGCAAACTTTTGAAGGCATGTTATGCCGCAGTCCGAAGTATAGTAGAATTCACGGAAGTCTAAATAAATAAATATTCACTGACATTCACACAGCGCCATCTAGCCCTAAGTTAAGCGTGAAGCCTGTATTATGGGTACTAAACAACCGATACACATACTAATGTACTTTTTTTTGTAAATACATACATTATACATAGAAACACCCAAACCAGTACAAAACCAATTCTTTTGCCCCATGCGCAGAGCACTAACATAATATTATAATAATTAATTTACAAAATAATCTTAAACTAAAAAGAGTAGGGACCATGAGTCTGTAGATGTAATTTTATTAAAAAAAAACCAGTACAAACAGACATATTCATGCACACCAATGTTTGTACTGCCCGAGGATCGAACCCGGAACACTTTATGAACCAGCCGACATCTCGACCATTACACCACATGGGTCGTCATATCGACAAAGAATTGATAAAAATCTAGTGAACACAAACTAATAAAGACCTATTTTATTCCTTCATGTCGACAATGCAATCTGCAGTGTTAGAATAATCTCTAGTCTAACACTTGCCTAATAGCAGACAGTTGGATCGCCTTTATGGGTCCATTAAAGCCTATTCCGCGACGCTCCCTCCTACGGTATTACGCCAGTACATAAATCAGAAAGTTCCAGACCCTCTATCAGTAATAATGTGTTAATATCCGTCGGCCTTGCGAGAAGTGTCCACTTTTGATTACTTCACAAATGCCTGTACTCGCCTAACTTTTATAAGTGGATAACTGTGGAACAGTATTACTGGTAATAAGCTGTCTGAAATTTGTTCAAATAGAATTTGTCTCTGGAACTTGTGATTTATTTCGGCGTTTACATTTATGAGCGTGATTATGGGCGGTAAAGCTTTGAGCGCGTTAGTGCTTAGTTTAGACTTGTGGTTGAATAAACGCTACATTATCACTCTTATTAGGATCCCTCAGTTTAATGATAACGTTATTACATTGTTTTGTTCTACATTAATACTTACGCTTTATCTTTTAGGCTCTTAAAAATAAATGTACAAAATATTTAGTTTAGGCTACGCAGATTCAGAATGCATAAAAAACAATATATTTTTTAAATTAATCCATGTATTCAAAATAATGAAAATTGGAATAAAAATTTGTTTCTATTGTGTCTGGCGCCTTGAGGCGTCATTAACGGTCAAAGTGATAAAACGTGAGCCGCCTTTAAATCGGTATTTCCCACCATCCGCAATAAAATACCAAACCTATTTTTATTAAAGCGCACCTTATTCTATATGTCGTTTTATTGATCACTTTTGTTTATTTGCAATATTGTATTTTTAAATACACTGAAGTTAATTGATAATAGTGAGCAATGACGTCACATATCACTAATCTCAGATAAAATATGGAAACGTTCTTTTTTGACAGTTCATAAAAAGCACGTCAACGATTAGTGGTGTCAAGTACCCAATTTCAAAACCTACATACGTATCCGGCAGTGACTGAAACTCATTCGACAAACACATCGCAAATGAGTCATACCGGAACCCCAAGTCACGTTTTGATTGACGACATTCGAGATCTTTTAACTGCACCAGCGAATTACTTTCGATCTGAATCAGGATCGGGCGCGGCGTGACGCGGCCGATATTTGCGAAGTTGTGACGCAATCTGCCTCTGACGTTAATTACTATAACTCACATTGGATCCTCCAAGTTCTCGATGCAAAGCCGAAAGAAATTTATTTGCTAGATAGATGACACTGCTAAAATTTTCCGATGGTCTTTAAACGGTGTAGGAAAGTTTTTGGAGGTATTTTTTGTAGATTATCATCACCGAGGAGCACGTGCCTACCTATCTACTTAAAGGGTGTATAGGCCTTATTCGTCCACGCAGGCCCAGTGCAGATTGACCGACTTCACGCACAACCTTTGAGTCTCTTCGCAGGCGTACGCAGGTTTCCTCACGATGTTTTCCTTTACCGTAAGAGCGTCGGACAAACATATATTTTCTATAATCGAAAAGACATTGAAACGTGGCGGGATTTGAATCTGAGCCCTCCAGTTCAGACAATAACTCACACCACATCTTCGAGATCGTGTGGTATGAGCTTTTGGAGTAGATCTAAGCCTGGTCTGAGAATAGTGGAAGCAAAGCCATCTGAGCAAAAAGCTTGTACATGTTATGCGGACTTAATGTGTAAACATATTTATTTTCTTATCATACATATACTTTATACATAGAAGTACCTACATCAATAACAGACATGCTCATGCAAACAAATGTTTGAAGTAGGTGGTAAACTCTGTACAGAGTCATCAAGGAAAGCACCACCGCAGGACTAGATATCGTCCCGTGAAAAAGAAGTGCTTTGCACTTCTGTGTTTCGGGATGAGGGCACTGTGGCGAGTAAAATTACCGGGTATAAGAGACCTAGCAATTGTTGTCTCGGGTGTCGATCGCAGTGCGGCATTGATGGAGAATAATACCTGATTATCAGTTGTTGGTCCCAATCAATGGCGCTCTGTCATGATCAGGCATATCTCACCATCAGGTGAGCGTCCTGACCGTCCTGTATACTTTGTTACATAAAAAAAACTATCCGAGGATCGAACCAAGAACCGTTAGTGTAATTGGCAAGTTCTAAACCATTACACCACCATATTTCAAACATAAAACCTTTTATAAAGTAACTTATTAACTACAAAATTGCATTCATCCCGAGCTATTCCCAGGGATATTGGAGAAAAACTTGTATGAAAAAGTTCTAGGCGACTTAAACATCTGACAAAGTAAAGGCATGAGATTGTTGCCAAGTTGATTTAAATGCGGGCGACGGCGCGCACTTCAGCCAAGTGTCTACAGCCTGCCTCGTCCGCTTGAGGAACAGTACCATAGAGTTGTGAAGTTTATGGCATATTAAAATTTGATGTATAGTTTGAACGGTAAAATATAATGTATAACGTGTTTTGTAAAAAAATGAGCCGAGCCGGACTCGCCCGTAAAGGGTTCCGCAGCAGCACGTAACATAAAATCAAATAATTTTTATTTACTTAGGCACTAACTACAGCCTTAATATGAAAAAATAGTGGTTCACCATTTATGACGTATAAAACAAAATACACACCAGAAATTGTTCAAACTAAATTTCTTGGTTAGATTTTATGATAATGTACATCATAAATATTTTTCAATTTTATCAACTCCATAGTTTAGAAATTAGAGGGGGGGGACACATTTTTCAACTTTGGAAGTGTCTCTCGCACAAACAAATGAATTTATAAAAAAAAATATGTTAGAAACCTTGACATCATTTTTTAAGAGCTACGTCGGGTAAGATAAAAAAAAATTTTGAGTTTCAGTTCAATGTATGGGGAATCCCAAAATATACTATTATTATTTCAAAACCTAAAAGCGTTTTACAGAATACATATACTTTCAAAGTTCGAATAGTGTAATGCTTATAGTTTCGGAGAAAAAAGGGTGTGACATACAGGTCCACGGACAGACAGACTTGATGAATTTCCGTTCCGTTTTTCTGATCCGTTCCCTTTGCCATTTGACTACGGAATCCTAAAAATGGATGGAGTGCACGCCACTTGTCTCATATACCCGGTAACTTCACAAGATACTTCCATTAAATACAAAAACGAACGATCAAGAGCAAAGGATCTAATATATGTATTTTTTATACTATATAATATACAAAAATGTGAAATAAAGCTGCACTTGCATCGCTGCACCCGAGTGTTACGTTGCGCGCAACAAATTAATCAGCGCACTCAAATTAGCGTAAGCAAGAGTTACTTGCGCTCTAACCAAGAGTTACTGCGGCGTGAGGGCCCCACTTTGGGATTTTAGTGGGAACTATTCTAATGTGCACTTGAAACAAAAGTTTAAGATGGTTTCAATAAATATGGATTGGATAATTTTAATATTGTTCAGTTCAACTTTCTTTTGTATAAGAATTTGCTTGAGTATAAGAATGCGTTTTCACATTGCGGCATTGATGGAAAATAATTAATGTCTATAAGTTATTTTGTAGCTGCGTCCTTTACTCTATGTAAAAACTCAGTACCTAAACCTAGTGTCTAAACGTTTCTTCGACTCGGCAGTAGCGTATTCCAACCCGCTCATTGTCTCCTCTTGCATTGCACAGCAGCAGCTAATAAAAATATTACAATTCGCGCGCGCAAACGTCGGCGTCAACTAGTCGTGCTAGACGACCCAACAAAACATAAGTCCCGTAGGGTAGTGTCTTACCGTACCAATGACATTTACAAACAAGGCGCTTATATAACGGCATAGTTACTATTATATGAAACGCACTATAGGTTCGCACCACAGATTTCCCAATACAGGAGATGGGGCAAGCCGCGTTTTTAAGTGCGACAAATGTAAGCTCAACGAGCATACACTGGCTGCCAGTTTACGCTCTGTTAGACGAGTCAAGACGCACGAATATTAGAAGAAATTACCGTTTTTTCCCAAAATGCCATCCTGTGCAATTGTAACATGCCATCATCGCAATGAATCAGTAAATTTTCCAAGAAATATAATAACTTTTCACAGGTAAGAACCGAAAATAAATTGCGACACTGGGACTGCCTATAATTGCATATAACTGCATATAATTGTATATTCGGATGTCTGTGGTTCGCACAGACCCTATTCGCGTAACTGACGTGTGCCGGGCCACTTCTCTCCCCCAAACATATGTTAGGCTACGAAGCCCAAGTCCCACTCTGGGACGCCCTTAGGGTCGTTGTGTAAATTTAAGGCTGAGAGCCATCTGCACTCGCCAATTGCCAGGTGAAACTGTAAAGACCATCTGAGGCCAACAGCAGTAGTCAGTTCGAAATAAACACTTTGTAACATAAAAATATACATCAAACAAGCCCAAACCCACAGCATTGCCGTTTACGGATAAATGTTAGCACGTTTATTATTAACTATTTCAACCAACTTATGCGTCAATAGCGGGTTACAAATTGTGTTACGGCGCTTTGTGAGGCGTTCAGTCGAAGTTGACATACAAATACGGCTAAGGAAACGCGCGCAAACTTAATAACTGCGCCGCAAAAACAAAGGACGCGCGCTCTATGCGCTCTGTACGAGGCGCCAATTCACACAATACATTGTGATAATAATATAATGACAGCTAAACCAACTAAGGAAACTTTAGTACTAATGCTTTAAAAGGTATAATTAATTATTTAACCTATTTATTTTTCCTACGATAAAAGACTAAGCAGAAAGGTAAAAATACTGTCTGCACATTCCTCGATTTACACAGAAAAGAATACAAAATCTTACCAGATTAAGATTATCATCAACATGTTAACTTTTTTTTTTACAAAATAGGGAGGCACCTGATGGAAAGTGTCACCGCCGCCCATGGACATTTGCAACAGCTGAGATCGCAGGGATGCGTTGCCGGCCCTTTATATAAAAATACGCTCTCTTTTTGAAAGACGCCATGTCATATCGTTCTGGAAACGTTTCTGATGGTAACTGATTCCACAAATTGATAGTACGTGGTAGAAAATGTCGACCAAAACGGACCGTCAAGACCACCAAGCATCTAGATGGTGTGGGTGAAATTTGGAATTCTAAGAACTTGTTAACTTGCTTACTATTATAATATAAGTTTATACGAGATCGAAATAAAATAATTGCAAAAAGCAAAGTGATTACCTATTCACTGTGAGTCATTGAGCTATTAAGCAGGTGCATTCCAAGGAAAAGGTTCCGTGCAAAATATGTTACCTTCAAGAATAATCGACTACGCCATCCAATAAATCTGTACATATAACATCTTTGGAACTTTTTCCTTCGGCAAACATACGGGGGCGCATCCCGAAAACGTAAATACAAACTTCCCGGCACAGTCTCTCCGAAACCAGTTGAAACTTCGCGTCTGCGTTATAGAAATTGCAAATATGCGTCCCGACGGAATCCGCCGAACTTCATTATAAGTGTGAACTCTTGGGTGTAAAAGAAAAATATCGGTGAAACGGTGTCGTCCGCCGGGGGCGCTGATGTACGGGGTTCCCACCAGGGCCGGACTTGGGTACGCTCTGTTGTGATGAGGAAGTGTTCTCAAAATCGTCATTTAATGGCAAATTAAAACATACCTATATTTTATAACTTTTTTAAGGATACTTTTTATATGGTATGGTTTGTGGTAGACTCGATACTGAGTCGTCTAGGTAGGTACCACCGCAGTGCCAGATATCATCCCGTGAAACAGGAGTGTTATGCACTTTTGTGTTTCGGGATGAGGGCACTGTAGCTAGTGAAATTACGGGTATAAGAGACCTAACATCTGTGTCTAGGGTGACGGCGCAGTGCGACATTGATGGAGGATAATAACTGTCTATCAGTTGTTGGTCTCCTTTAATGCCGTTCTGTCATGGTCTGACGTATCACTTACCATCAGGTGAGCGTCCAGACCGTCCTGTACACTTATACATAAAAAAAAATATAGCACGATATTTCGATTTATTGAAAATGCTTCAGTTAATTTATTTTTGTTTAATTATTCAAATAACTATCAGTTTAAATCAATAACCATTGACAGTTTTTGAATTAATCTAGTACCTAGTTCAACATTAAAATTCTATATTGCAATCATGTAGAAGGCTCATAATGATAAAAAGAAGCAACGATTGAATAAATAATAACACTGAAACAATATGTTCTGTATTCTATATGTATTTTTACTAGATTTTATTTACTGTCGGTAACATGATATTATTATGATATTTTTATATTTCGAAACAGAAAATAACTAGTATAGCTATTTCGTGATATAACATTTTTGAAGAAAACGTGTGAGTTAAAGCTGTACTAATTCCGTCTCTGTGCTTCAATGTACTTTTTGGTGCAAAACTCTTAAGTAAAGTTCTGTGTAGTCGGGCTTAACTACACAACACGTGCATCGATTCGCTCCTCCCTGATGGATATCTCTTTTGTTTCTGACGTTTTTATTCAAGTCACCGCGAGTGAACAGTTCTATCATATTCAAGTTTTTGTGTCAATACCTCAGGTGAGTCTCTTGGTTGAAAGTCAAGTTTAGAAAACCTATTCGTACTTTTAAATTCGACTTTCAAGGACTTTTGTATGATGCGGCTTATGTCCAACTTTATTTTTATATTAAAAAAAAATGTTTTTCTTTTGTAATAACTTTGTTTTATGTTACTTTTAAGAAAATTAAGCTTTTCACTGTTTAATTGTAATCGTAGATTCCTACAATATTTTATATAGACATTATAAAAAAAATCCAAATAATTTGATGTCATAGTTAAGTGATCAAATTTCCTTTAATTAACCACTTATCTTCTCTATCGTTTTCGTATTAAAGCATAAAATCGATTGTTCCTATAGAAACTTTAAAATCAATACTACATTATTCACGCACACAAACTCAGACTCACTCTATTATTTCTGAACAGTACAGAAACATCGATAATAAGGAAAACTGAACTAGTGTGTGATATAAACACATATTTTGGAACGATTCGCTGACGTCGCTTCTTCCTAGTGCACTCACACATGCACGACATTTTTTGCGGACTCAACCGGACTATTCCTGTCCACCCGTTACCCACATTCTCAACCCTACACGGCGCCCGATAATTTAGCAAATGACAATGAACGACAGCGGGATCTTTGTATTAAAGCTGTGGGTGTCGAAGGGGGTAATGGGGTAAATTAGACCCCCTGATTGGGCGAACTGATTGACGGAACGGACATTTTCTTGCCGGCTTCACGTAATGGTCGGTGAGAATTTGCTCCCTTTCGTGGTATGCCGACTGATATATTGTTCTATATAGCCGAGCTATGTATATGACTGGTGAATGTTCAAGGTGGAATCAGATGTGAATCATCGGAATAAAGTACATTTTCCAACGTCAGCTGAAATTTTCTGTTTGTATACGGAAAAGTTTGTTACTAAGTTATTAAGGTAAATAGATACGATTAGTTAGTAAGTGGGTACGTCCAGTAACAAATTGTTTTCCTACACGTGAAATAAATCTAATTATTTTATTACTAGTGTTACTCAACAAAATTACTTTATCGGCATCAGTTAATATTGGAGCAGGCGTATTTTTTCATGTCAAAATTCAAAGTAGTTCTAATACGCGTGGTGCTGTAAGCAAGATTATACGAATTGTATGTAGCCAACATCCAAGACATAATACATTGAAGTTTGTAACAACACACATAACGATTTATTAGATATAACATCACTTATAAAAAACTGATATAATACGAATAACGTCAACAGTATGGCATGATATCTTATAGTTAGTGTCAAATAAATACACCATAAAGAACTTTTTTACTCTTTGTAGTAATCCATTTATAAAATAATATACTTCTAACTGTCGGAAGCACCCACATCTATTTTGATTTCAGCTAACAGCTTGTCATTAAAATATTTTTTCCCCTAGTCAACTCAGTTTGAATGAGTCAAAGACGTAATTGAAGAGTATTTCTCACTTTCGTTTTGCCGACGATACCGTCACCGTGGCCTATTCAGAGTATCACATATCGTGCAAAAGTATCATGGCAACTGTATTTGTTCTAGCCTACAAAAGAGCTGCATGCGCTTTAATGTCCGAATTTGCAATAAAAACTCATTAATTTGGGGTAAAAGAGATTAGGGCGGCGTGGCGTGCTGTGGCCGTCGCGTATTTCACCGTGTGTAGGTTTAACACAGACGTTACGCAAACAGCCTTTTTATTTACTTAAATTAATGCATTTTGTTTTCATTAAGTATATCATGGTCTAACGCAATTTTAACTTCATCGTCGTTCATGCGGGATCTTCAAGTGAAGAGTTGTAAATGCAAATTAAACTTAAACGAATTGAATTTATGACATATTTTTCGTAGATTTGTATAAATATTGGTTGCTATTAATGTGATACAAAATACATGGGTTTTTGGGATTACTATGACAATCCGATTCATATTTGTCCCCATGATATGACTAAAGATATTATTCATTTCAATATATCATGCGTTTTGATGATATTTGTACAGATCATCAAGAAATTTTTCAGAAAATATGATTTCTCTTAAAAACAAAATTATACTGATCCACTCAAATAGTCCACAAAAGCGTAATTCTAATTCATCAATGCGAATTCTACGATTATGTCTAATAAAACTCAAGCATGATTCACATGATTTCATTTTTCTTCTAAAAAACAGGCGATGTGTCCTGGTGTAGGTATGATAATGCGAAAACACAAAACGACGCTGTCAGTTTAACGACAGACTACCGAAGCTAAACCGTCAAATCGTCATCCGAGCCGATGAAACCATCCCGAGTGCAAAGAATGATAAGCCAACATAGCTTCATTAAAATTAGCATAATACGCTGGGATCCCGGTGAGGATTATCCGGCCGCCATATTGGACGCGCGGTGACGTCACGCGGTCGCCGCCATTGTCCCGCTGCGGTGGCGCCGCCTTGCGGACTTTCACGAGATCCACGTAAAGCCGGATTAGGCTGTTATTATAGATAATTCTATAACTCCAGTGATGAAACCTTTTGCTGAGCTGAGTCGAATTGAATAATGTTTCACTGAGTGTGTTACTGAAACGGTGGCTTTAAGCTGACGAGGCGGAGAGTGTTTGATGCGGCCATCTTTAAATGTTCAGGGGATGCGAAATTTCTCTATAATTAATTAATTTGCAAAGTCCTTAGTCAAAGGTGCTTATAAGATATTAATTAAGAACTCCTCATAAAACACTTTAATCATATTTTAGTTTTCGAATTTGTTTTAATGTCGCAAATAGGTCCTAATAATATATAGAGCGTTTGTGGCTCAATGGTGTGGACTGTGGCCTTCTTACCGGGAGGGCTGAAGTTCTAATCCCGACACGTATCAATGTGTTTTCGAATTTTCGAAAAATATATGTACGTCCGACGCTCTTACGGTGAAGGAAAAACATCGTGAGGAAACCTTCATGCACGCTGCGAAGAGATTCAAAGGTTGTGTGTGAATTCGTCAACCGCATGTGGCCCGCGTGGACGACTAAGGCCTAATCACCCTATACGGGTAGGCTCGTGCCCCTCGGTGGGGACGTTTAATGAGCTGATGATGATGATATAGTGCGGTGAAACTATGAAGGCTATCGAAGGCCAACACCGATAGTCATTTCGAAAAAAATAAGCACAAGAGTACACCCCCTCGTTCTGTTCAGTTATAAAGGCAAATAATTTTTAATAATTGCCTTTCCGTTCCTTTATTAACTGAATCATTTGATGTAGTATTTTTTAATGAAAAAATTTTTGAAAAATAACTCCGATGTAACAAAATAACATTTTGACCTTGTTTGTGAAATTAATCGTCATGTGTGTAGTAGTGAGTAAGCGTTTGTTATTAGTACTGCCTTGAGGTAGGTGAGGTAAGGTGACCGCATTTAGGGAGACGTGTGAGACTAGCGAACGACGGATAACTCAAGATAGGCTGCAGTTAAATGCGGGCTTGGAGCAAGAATTATGTGTGTATTGGCTGAATTTCAGGGTTAAATATTGTTATAAGACAGACATCCTAGCATAAATTATTCGAAACACACTATGAATAATCCAAACAATTTTTTACCAAATTTATATAAGTTGAATTCTAAAATATCTTTTCATTAGACATTTTTTGCATTACTGCAACATTATATATTTTTTTAATTATCTCAGTAGTCACATAAATATTTTATAATAATTATTATGCTTTATCGTCGGTGGCTGAATGGTGTGGACTGTCGCTTTCCTACCGGGAGGGCTGAGTTTCAAATCCCGACACGTACCAATGTGTTTTAGAAAATTTTCGAATATACTTGTGTTAATGCCGACGCTCTTAACGGTGAAGGAAACATCGTGAGGAAACCTTCATGCACGCCTGCGAAGAGATTCGAAGGTTTGTGTGTGAAGTCGTCCAACCCGCACTGGGCCCTCGTGGACGACTAAGGCCTAATCACCCTATACGGGTAGGCCTCGTGCTCCTCGGTGGGGACGTTTAATGAGCTGATGATGATTATGCTTTATACATGCTTTGTCACATTTTATTTTGTTAGCAATCATTACAATAATCAGGTAGGAATTTCTGTCACTCTATAAAATAAAAATACATTTAGCCTATTCGTAAAACTCCGTGATGTTTAATTAGATATATATGCATTTGTCAAAATCCATAAAACCATTGTTATTTTTTGTAAATTGTTCTTACACAAAAAGAGGGACTTTGTAACATTGTGTCACTAAATGTAAATTTTACAATTCATGGTCCTTTAAAAATGGTAATTAGCATAAAATTCAACGGTAAAAATATAAAAAGCAAATTTTAAAATTTCTTTGAAAACTTACCTATTTCAGCTTTACGAATAAACAAAAATCTAAATAAAGGCAGCGCTAGCCTGCTTTGTTGTATGCTCAGGCCACAAACTACCTGAAACAAATCTAGCCAGAACTGGGTTATCCCTTCCTGTCTGCCTGCTGGATATTTGTCCGCGGCCGCGTGAGTTTCATAACTCGGAAACTGCATTCGAAACTAACGCTCTACCAGGATATTAGTTCTTCAATAAAGGTTTGCCAGTTTAGCGCATGAATGTTCAATGTTGAGCGGATCTTTATGGAGATGAAGTTTGGCTCAGGTTTTAACGTGTTCCTAAAGTTTTATATTAAATTTGAGTCGTTATGTTTTAGAATCGACGTGCTCGTCGGGTAGGTGGACGATTCGATTGAGTTCTAAAAATATATTCCAACTTACGACACTTTTCACCCTCCAGTATTTCTATTTCCCTATCTATACTAATATTATAAAGCTGAAGAGTTTTTTGTTTGTTTGAACGCGCTAATCTCAGGAACTACTAGTACGATTTGAAAAATTCGTTCAGTGTTAGATAGCTCATTTATCGAGGAAGGCTATGGCTATATGTCATCACGCTACAAGCAATAGAAGCGGAGCAAGCAAGAATAGAGTTTAAAATCCGGGGGGAAAATTTCTTACTTGGATTCCGCTGCGTACGCTGCGTAAAACGGTTAAAGTTCACAAAAGTTATGTATGAGAGTATTTTCCCTTTTAACGGCTACAAAAAGTCCGCGACAGCAA